>PVIW01001639.1:0-277212 GCA_004026585.1 Noctilio leporinus | reverse complement strand
GACTATACCCAAAGAATCCTGAAACACCAATTCATAAGAACCTATGCACACCTATGTTCATAGCGGCACTATTTACAATAGCCAAGTGCTGGAAACAGCCTAAGTGCCCATCAGTGGATGATTGGATCCAAAAACTTTGGTACATTTACACAATGGAATTCTATATAGCAGAAAGAAAGAAGGAACTTGTACCTTTTGCAACAACATGGATGGAACTGGAGAGTATTATGCTTAGTGAAATAAGCCAGTCAGTGAAGGACAAATATCATATGATCTCACCCATTACGGGACAATAATGAGCAAAACTAACAACAATCAAAACAGAACCAAGTACATGAATACAAGGAATAGGCCTTCAGTGGTCAGGGGGAACGGGGTTGAGGGGAGGGGGGAGGCAGAGGCAAAGAAGGGGAGCAGCTTAGACAAGAACCTAGTATAAAGGAACCATGGACATGGACAACAGGTGGGATTGATTTGGGGGGGAATGGGAGGGTGGGGAGGGGGACAGAGGGGAACAAAAAGGGGATGGATGTAATACAACAATAATAAAATTTAAAAAAAAATAAAAAAAAAGAAGGAAGGTCATTGTGATTGGAGAACATGAGACTTTCATACATAAGCACAAACTTTATGGGTCAAACAGGGTTTTTGTTGGTCTAACGATTTGTACTATTGGCTTACATTCTATTTGGGGTTGTACATTTCTGAAGAGAATAGAATAATAGAGTAGGAAGGGAAATCCTATAACTTTCTTTCCTCATTTTTTTTTTTTTTGAGAAAAAAACCTTTCTTCTTCAAAGTTCTTTACATACCTGAGATCATTGAACAATTTAAAATTTTTTTATTGAACATCTCCCTCTGCTTCTGGATTCTAAGGTCTGTGCAGAGAGGGGTCAAGTGTGTTTAGTCCACACTGTACCCCTAGCCATGGCAGTGCAGTGTCCACAGTGTCCATTGTTTGCTCATGGTAATTGAAAACAAACTCAAAGATACCACATAGCAAGGAACACAAGAGCATGGACTCTTCAGGGAGAAGAAGCCAGGGGAAAATCTGACCTCCTACTTTACTTTCTGTGTAACTTTGGGCAAGTTACCTAGCCTTTCTGATCCTCAGTTCCTCCTCTGCAAAACAGGAAGAATAACAGCAGAATCTACTTCATAGAGTTGTGGCAGAGTTTAATGAACTAATTTATGTAAAGTACCTGGGACAATGAAACTCCGTTAATTTATCTAAGTGACCAAGGTAACAAAGCCAATTAGAGAAAGTTCTGAAACTAGAATTTACTTAGGTATTGCTTTTTGTTTTTATTCCTCCAATGTCCCTCAACCCCACTGTCTAGACTATTTTCCACAACTATGAAATCCAATTAGAAGAAATAGGGACACAAAATATAGCATGGGGTGATTCACTTAGAGGTGCTGCAGTCCCTCCAAGTACTAGCAGCAAGTTTCAGGACCTTGTTTGAATGATGGCAAAGGATTTATTATTGCTAATAAACTCCCAGTATCTAAAGCACAGAACTGAACAGAGTATTTTATATTTTGCTCTAATGGTTGGTTCTCAAGGGTTTGACTAGCATACACAGGAATGGCTGGATTATGAAAATGGCATGTTTAAAAATATCACTGCAAGTCGCTCCTGGATTACTTTCAGCAAGCGAACTAATGTTAGCCCCCTGGAGGATGAGATGTCAAGATAGTTAGCTTTCTGCCCCATGGATTATCTATCTTACAAACCTCGTTGTTTCTTCCCTGTGTCTCTTAGTTGACACAACTCATTATTACTTTGTGCCTAAATTCTTCAATTTCTTTCCAGTACACTCATGAACCTTCTGCATTTCATGGCTTATCATGCCTAACACTCAATTTACACTATTAACTTTGATGTTATATTTTATAATTCAGTTTGTATTCAAATATCTTAGAAAATGAAGAGTAAGTTAGGCAGGTAAAGCACATATGGGAGTATTGTGAATGACCACCTACCATCTTATCTTGCCTTGTGCCAAAGAGAAGTCAAAGGCACATTTCCTCTTTTCATTTCAATGACCAGAGGTCTATGAATTTCTTTGTTCTCTGTGTAACATTGGGGTGTGTGAGCTTTCCTGTTTCATTATTCTATACGTTCTAAGACCTGGACTTGGCCTTAGGCAACTAGGGAATAACTTTCTCTTTTCTACCATAGAGGGAGCCAATGAAAAACTAGACTGAAAAAGAGTAAGATGGTATGGGGAATTCCAAAGTACCACAGAGATTTCTGCCTGGAAGAACTTCTAAAGGTTGTCTACTTTGCACTTTCATCCTGTTGCATACCAGTCCAGCAGGTAATTAAGGCTCCTATTTCAAAAGAATCCATAGGACACCATACCTCTGCCCTCCATTTAAGAAAGTTCTTCAGCCCTGGCTTATGGCACAAAGGGTAAGGCTGGACCCAAAGGTCGCTGGTTCCGATTCCCTAGTCAGGGCACATAACCAGGCTGCAAGCCAGGTCTGTAGCTGGAGGCAGGTGAAAGGCAAACATTCATTGATGTTTCTCTCCCTCTCTGCCTCTCTCCCTTCCTTTCTCTCTGGAAATAATAAATAAAAAATCTTTAAAAAAAAAGTTCTTCATTTACACAGCTTAATCTCTTTCCTCCTTCCAGTTCAGATGTTTTGTTGAATCTGTTGTTAGGAAGAAGGGTTGGTTAGTTTCACATCACCTAGAAATATAGGTGTCCCATAGGCAGAAAGGTGAGACTACATCATCTTCCAGCTTTCTTACCTGCCACAACCTGTGGAGTTTACTCTCCAGAATTTGAGTCTTGCCACAATTTGATTAACTGTAGAAGATCCAGGACTTCCTGAACATAGTCTTAAACTGAACTAGCAATTGAGGTAGAAGAAAAAAGAATGAGAAAGAATTTCCTTCTCTTTCTCTTTCATCACACCATTCCTTAGGCCAATGCTAACCATGTCCTCACCCCACCCAACCTTCACAGCTCCGAAGAGGTGGGACAAAATCAGAGACCTCATCATCCAATGATCCTTAGCTTTAGGCTTGGTTCCATTCCATATCCAGTTATTCTCAAAACTCGAAGGAAGGGCCTTGGTCCTAAGGGTCTTCTAAGATTTATCAGGTCCAAGAATTATTACCTTGCAGACCCCAGACTTTCAGGGAATCCCACATGCAATCTTGCATATAGATCCTTAACTTTTTTTTTTTTTCAATGCTAAGCATGACTTGATAGGTAGTGATTTGCTGAGCTATTTTCAAGGCATGCATCTATCTTAGTTTTTGTATTCCAACAATTAGGTTATGGGACCTTGAATGGTCTGGCAACATGTGTAATGAAAAGAGCACTAGTCTGGGGGTCAGGCTTGTCTTGTCCTGATGCTCCACTATGTCATTCATTGTTTAGTCTCTGAATTTCAGGTTTCTTATATGTAAAATGAAGCTAATACCAACTTCAGGATTTGATACGAGGATTCAAGAGGGAGTTAACATATATCCAGCACCCAGCATAGTGCCTGGCATACATTAATTGCTTCAAGCAAACCTCTCTCCTCCACTGGCTTGGGGGTAGCGAAATGCCACCTTGACGTTCACTGGCTTCAGCAGTCAAACTGAGCTGCCTTAATAACGACAGTCACTGCAATAGCAAACAGCATGACTAATGACTATAATTATCAAGGTCCCTGTTCTGTACTTGTTCTCTGTGTTGTAGGTACTAAGGGTAGAAAGGCAGCAGGTCCCTGGTTTCATGGAGCTCACAAAATAGAAGGAGCTGCAGCAACTGGTACATGGGTGGCTGTTTCATGACTATGTAAGCCCAGAGTCCTATCAGAACTGGATTAAAATTTTAGAAGAACTGAGGACTACAAAGATTATGGTGCTTCCATCTTATATATAATTAAAATTAAAAACAGTACTAAACCATCATTAAGTGTAAAGAAGCAGAACAGTCTTCTGATATTTTTCTCACTGTGATGACAATTATAGTGCTTCTTTTGAAATATTAATTTCTCAGGATTTTTTTCAAAAAGATATTTTTGGGGTGTCTTTATTTTGTAGATAACCAGTCTGCTTAGGGGATGGCACAGCCCTGGCCCCACTGTAGGGCCGTGAGGGCCCTCCCAGTGTTCAGTGAATGGGTCAGGCCAAGAGTAGAGAAGGCAAGGATCTCAATATTTCACGAGCTTCTTGACAAACCCCACAAGAGATGGGAAAATGATTGTATATTCTGAGCCAAGGTTAAATTACTTGTTTAAAAAGTAAGTTGAAATTAGTTTCAAACATATGGAATGTTTTTCTCTGGGGTGGACTTTTTACAAATGGGACAAAAGAGGGATTATATATTAATTTTGTTCATTGATTTGAGAGAGAGAGAGAGAGAGAGAGAGAGAGAGAGAGAGAGATCAATTTGTTGTCCCACTTATTTATTCATTCATTGGTTGAGTCTTGTATATGCCCTGATTGGGGATTGACCCCTCAACCTTGGTGTGTTGGGATAACACTCTAACCAACTGAGCTACCTGGCCAGGGTCAAGAAAGGTTATACCTAGTTTAGCAAGTTGTAGAGTCAATTACATAGTGGCCTAAAGGATGACCTTGTTGTCCAGTTGCACCCTCTAACTCTACTACAACAGAGACAAATTGCCAGAAACATGGCTGACACGAGACATTCCTCAGGATACAAAGGCAATTGTCCTTTTCTTGGTTCTCTCCTTGGTTCTTTCCTTTCATTAATGGAAGGTGTTCTCCCTGAAGGACACAGTCCCCTCTAAGGTAGGGTCAGCAGTACCTGGGGAGGCTTATCAGGAGATCTAGCTAACAAGTCTCACATTTGAAGCCACATACCTTTATACCACAAATCAATGAGATAAGCACCAGGAAAGGCCCAGAATCCCTGACAGGGATCTTTCCCAACCATGGATGAAAACAAGTTACACAGCCACTGTAAACAGTTAATAAAATCCATTTTACAGCCCATCTACTTAGATTTCCATTATGTCCTTCCTGTTCTGTTTCAAACACACATTTTTCTTTGGATTGTTAGGCAATAAAGAGTCAAGTCATTTATCAAGCAGTGTCTTAGTATTTCTTTAAAATGTTTTACCATTTTCAGGAAATACTGTGGCTTCTACAATTAATCTCCCGGTAGAAGCTATTTTAGAAAGACTCCAATGCAATGGAAAGAAAGAACTTTTCTTCATGGGGGTTTTTGGTTCCTGTGAATGGAAATGTTCAGAAACAGATGCAGCTGGCATTATCACACGTTGCAAACTGTTCATTTCAGATAAAGAGGGAAAAAAACAATAGCATACAGTCTCAGTTTCACAAAACTGTCCTGGGACACTGTTGTTAAATGGGCTCCACAAGCAACTCAGTCTTGTACTAAACTCAGAGAAACTCTTTAGTGTGAGGTTGTAATTCCACAGTTCTTACCCCTCAGTGGAAAAGGAATCCCTGTAACGTGAGGGGCTCCCACCCTCCCACTTGCCACCTGCCACCCCCAACCCTTTAACATAAGGAACCCCACCTGCCATTTTGCGTTTTCCATTTCAGGCATCCTTCTAAACATTTTACACATATATACAAATTTTCTCTTTATAAAACTCTCTTAGGAGAGGTACTGATATGCCAATTTCCAGATTAAGGAATTGATGCAATTGGAGGACTTGCAAATGGCCAACTTTCCCCAGGGTGAGTCCAGGATCCAAGCCTGGCAGACTCCAGCCTCCCAATCTCTGTGCTCTGGGCCGGCAGCGGGTGCCATGTCCATGTTTCACCATCTTTGCACCAGCACTTGGTAGGGCCATTCAGCCATCCATTCTCCAGAGTGGGAAGTGAAGACACATGGATGCAAAGGTGGCTTGCCTGAAGTCACACACAAATCTTTTAGGAGCATAGCTTTCTTGGCTTTTAAGCCAACTTTCCAGCCTTGTACCCTCCTCTTCTTCCTTTTCTTTCTATGACTTCTCCTGGGTCATAGGAAAGGGCCCAGGCTTGGTTGGCCTATAATACTGAGTAGGACAAACCCCGCTCCAGGCTGGGTCCTGCCCAAAGCAGCCTGAACTTTGTTTGATTGGGCAAATTCATGGTTTGATTGGCATCCTGCCTGAATTGAAGGTTTTGAAATGGTTTAATTTCATCCTGAGACAGATGGATAATAAATATTATGAAATGCTCCTGAAGGGGCTGAGAAAACAGTTTAAAAAACCAGAGAATCTGGATTACCTCCAGAAGAATATTCTGGTTTCTTCCAAAAAATTTGATGGGACAATTATACTTACCTCTCAAGTGTCCAGGTTCCATTTCTGTTTGTTTCATTTTGGCTTTTAAACAGAGATGTACTAAGGGCTTAGGTGGCTCTTGTGGAGGGATCCAATGGCCAGATCTACCTTAGCCTGAAGACCTTTAGGTATCATTTTGTACTCATGACAACCTGACACACTTCTGGAGTGTTTTCTTCACATAGGAGGGGAGAGCTTGGACGTGATGAAACCAAGGCAGTGAAGTGCATAGGTAGGACTCTGTTTCTAACAGTGTCACTGGATTAAGCAGGCAATCATCTTCACGTGAGAAACATCATAAGTCATGTGAATACCCATCTGTAGTCATCAGAGTACAGGAAACAGGAAGAGATGGCCCACTCCAAATGAGTGTCTAGGAGGATTTAATAAAGGGACCATTTACAAAGATGGGGGCAGGGTATAGGGAAACACACATGGGATGATGCAGTACCCCCAGGCTAGCACCAGCCCAGAGCCTTCATTCCCCGACGTGAGAAGAGAGAGACAGCTGTGTGAAGTGAACACATGACAGAAGCTGTGGCTTCCTAGAGGGATGCGGAAACCCATAGTGAACCTGCAAAGAGGGAGATGGGAATACACACTGCGGCCACAACTCTCCTCCTACCCATTGACCAAGCCCAAACTGAGGGCAAGCTAGCCTGTGGATGCAATCCATGGGGGTGTCCTGATAAGGCCAGTGCAGAGCACGGGCAAAGGAAAGACAGCTAAACATCTCATTAAGTTTCCGACGTTCAATAACATCAGCGTGCCCCACTGCTATGACATGAGTAGTTGAATAAAGAAATAATTAGGAAAAAATAACCACTGCATACATGTAATTAGGTGGCTAATTTTATGCCTGTGGCAGAAATCAGTGCTGTAAATTCCTCACTGTGTTCTATGAGTTGGAGCTGGAGGCACCCAAAGATCTCAGGAATATGAACCTTAAAACAGGCCCTTGGATTATTATCACAGGAGAGCCAGTGGAAATCTACTCCTACCAGGAGGATGGTCACAGTCAAAATTAAACAGGATCCTAGATTTAAGAAAGAGGGTCATGGGGTTTCAAGTTATATTGGCATAAAAATCTCTGGAGGCACCCATTGCATTGAGAGGCCCACATTTTAGTGGAATAAATAAAGCTTAGTTGTGTCATCCTGTATTGTTTTGTTTGGTTTCCTTCAGCAGTTAGGCAAAAGGCCAACCAGAAGGAAGAGTGATGGGGAAATTTGAAGAAGTGTCCTGCAGGCACTTAGAGAGGTCAAGGGTACCCAAAGTCAAATAGGATATAAAAAGATCATAGTGAACCTGGTGCCCAATCACACCGTTAGAGGCCCGCTTGTCAAAGACAGAGAATTGTTCAGTGTTTGGGAGCATGATGTATTGTTAGAAGCAGAGGTTTTGAAGTCCAGCTATTAGCTGGGTCACCTTAAACAACTTAGCCTCTCTCTCTCTCTCTCTCTCTCTCTCTCTCTCTCTCTCTCTATATATATATATATATATATATATATACATATATATGTGTGTGTGTGTGTGTGTGTGTGTGTGTAATATATATAGCCGCACATGCATATATATTTACAGCCAGAACCATCTGGTCTTAATGGAGAATGGAAGTGGTCACAATTGATCATAGAGCCTTTGGCTGTGAAAACATAGAATGTGACAAGAGGCTGGCTCTTCCTTCTTCTTTTTCTTTCTATCCACTTTTCTCCAAAAATGTATATATTTAAGCTAGCTCTCTCTTTCCAACTATGTCCTCACATTCTTCCTGACTCTGTATCCTGACACACATGCACCCGCATAAACACATTAGCATTCTTCTTTTTAACACATTCTGATTAACTAATTAATATATACTTATTTCTTTCATTTTAAAATTTTCAAAATTTAGGCTCTCATAACAAAGTCTTAGATGCTCCATTTCTCTTCCATCCTCTATTCTTATCTCACAAATTGCTTTTTTGTGAAAGCAACGTTTTTTTCTCCCCAAACATCTGATATAATTTGGGAGCAGAGGTCATAAAATTTTGTTTATTACACTTTAATTTATGGAACTAAAGTGTTCAGTTTAGTGGGCATATATGTTTGTTTCACTTATTACTGATTAGAGAATGCACTTAATCCATTCATGAATGTTGGTTGTAAAATGTTACATATTTTTAAATATTTTTAAGGGATTTAAATATTTGCTGCCTTAGATGATTAAAGCAAATGCAAAAGGTTCAACAGTTGTCCTTAGAAATTTCATCTGTGGGTCCATGTCCTTGAAAGGTATTGACCCTACCAACCGCTAATAATGTAAAAGTTGACAGGCCAGTTTAACCTTCTAATTGTATTCTGTGTGTCAGGCATTTGACCTTCCGTAGACAACTTGATGAGTTTCTGCCATATTAATTACTCCATGCTGTTTTGCTGTGATCCTTTAATAATCCAAACCTAGTTGAAGAATGTGTGAATGTTTTAGGCTCCAGGGAAGAAGCCAAAATGTCAATTTAAAAGCACCTGGCAGAATTTTCCTCTACCAGACTTATTTTTTCACCTAACATGGTGAACAAAGACCACCAGAGTGATATAGTAGTAATGATTCTCTGTTATTTCTTGCATATGTTTAACTTTTCTTTCTAAAATATCTTTGAAACCACCAGGCTTTATTTGGAATACTGCCCTTTAATTATGTATTTTGTAAATCAACACATTGATTACAGTTATCACTTTTGACACCTGTCTTCTTTGTCTTAAGCATCATTAATGAGACCCACTATGCAAAGTTTCCAAATTTCTACTCCTAAATATTCTACATCTGGTTTTGAGCTTTGTCTTCCTAATGAATTAGACAATAGTCATGGTTACTGAAAGACTTTTTCTATCTCCCTGTTGATTAGATTACAGGAAGTTTAAGGCTTCCCACTTCCTCTCCTTGGTATGGAGCAGGAGAAAGTCACCTGTGTGGGTTGTTTATATCTGCCTGCTCTTTCATGGAACATTTTGAGCCATTTCAGAATTAGGCCTGAACATTTATAGTGGTTGTACAGGAAGACTGATTACAGCGTAGCTTGTTCTCCTGCTCTGTGCGAAGGTATTAATTAAACGGGAGGTCCCACGTGCCAAAGCTGGATTCAGAATCTAACCCTTTCCTGCTCCCTTGTCTCCCCTAATCACTTCAGTCTTTTTTTTTTTTTTTTTAAGATTTTATTTATTATTTTTAGAAAGAGGGGAAGAGAGAGAGGCAGAGGGAGACAGACATCAATGTATGGTTGCTTTTCACCTGCCTCCAGCCACAGACCTGACTGGAGACCTAGTTTGCAACCTGGTTATGTGCCCTGGCTGGGGAATCAAACCTGCAACCTTTGGGTTTGCAGGCCGGCGCCTTATCCGCTGTGCTACCAGCCAGGGACACACTTCAGTCTTTTGATCCAGCAACTCACTTGCTATATTTTCTTTAATGGCAAAATGTCATTGGATGGGGTTAAATAATTTGGATCTAGTTTCAGTTCTGTTTATATGCCTGTGTCTCTGTTTATGCATATGTGTATTGAGTGTGTGCTTTGCACCAGGCATTGTGTAAAGCTATTCACACTTAATCTACACAGAAATCCTGTGAGAGAGGTGCTGAGATGGATACTTTGCAGCTGAGAGAGAGCTGAGAAGGTTTAAATAATTAATTGAATTGGGTTTACATACTTTACCTGAGTTAGTAGTACTGGACCTGAACTTAAAACACAGCTTTTCCAACTTCTGAGCATATATTTTGAACCACTGCACCACATTGAAAGTCTTACAAACTTAAAGCATTTAGTTTATTTTTTCCCCAAAAACAGGATATGATTTGGGAACATGGGTCAGAAAATTTTGTTTATCACTAGTCTGCCTGGATTTGAAATCTGTCTTCTTTACTTACTAGTCGTGAGACATTAGACAAGTTACTTTACCTTTATGTACCTTGGTTTCCTTATCTCTAAAATGCAAATAAATATATTAGCGACATAAAATTCCTTAAGCCATGTGAAGGATTAGGTTCATGTAAAAACACTAGGTCAGTCCCGACACATAGTAGGTACTCTTTCAAAATCAAGTAATAAAAACAGCTCAATAACCCTGGGTGGTGTGACTCAGTGGCTTAAACATCAGCCTGCAAACTGAAAAGGCACTGGTTCAATTCTTGGTCAGGGAACATGCCTGGGTTGTGGGCCAGGTCCCTGGTTGAAGCATGTTAGAGATACAACTGATTGATATTTCTCTTATACAACAATATTTTCTTCCTCACTCCCTTCCACTCTCTCTCTCTCTAAAAATAAATAAATAAATCATAACAAAAAACAAACAAACAAAATCTTTTTAAAAAAACCCAGCTCTATAAATGTTAGCAAATATTGTTCTTATTGCCTTATTTGCAAAATAAATAAATAAATAAAAATAAAAGGAGCTAATGAGAGTGACTGTATATAGTTGTAAAGATGGTCATTCAGCCCTTGACAGTATGAGGTTCTCTGGTTGTATATTGTTGATAAAATCCTCTCTGGGGAAGGCTTGCCTGGCTGTAGAGACTGGGTGTGACAAGGCTAGCCCTTCATCCCTGCAAAGAGTGTGTGGTTATGTGGATAAGATCAGGAGAGAGAATTAAGAAACTTGGCTTCTATCAACCTGTACTGTAGTCTTGTTATCCAAACTCAAGTGATTAATATATTCAAAGTAATTAACATATCCAAAGCTCCAGCTCTTATCCTTTCTATGAGGAGGAGGATACCATAGCTATACAACCTAACTTCAGAGCAAGACTAGGAAGCAGAAAATGAACTTAAAAATTAACAGGAGAGTAATACCTTATATCACCAAATACACTCTCCTTTAGGCAATAGGAAATGGATAGGGCCAAGCCAGATAGGTGGCTACAAAAGAATAAGTAAACAGATATCTGGCAATCAGCAGGATGTTTAGTATAGGCAAGGAATTGTGCTTGACATCATCAGAAGGTGAATGCAAAAGAAAGTCCTACCTCAAATACTATACAGCAAAAAGGAAGAAGGAACTCCTACCCTTTGCAACAACATGGATGGAACTGGAGAGTATTATGCTTAGTGAAATAAGCCAGTCAGTGAAGGACAAATACCATATGATCTCACCCATTACAGGACAATAATGAACAAAACTAACAACAAGCAAAACAGAACCAAATATATGAATACAGTGAATAGGCCTCCAGTGGTCAGGGGGAAAGGGGGAGGGGGAGGAAGAGACAAGGAAAGGGAGCAGTTTAGACAAGAACCTAGTATGAAGGAACCATGGACGTGGATAACAGGTGGGGGGACCTGTTGACTTTGTGGGGGAATGGGTGGGTGGGGAGGGGGGCAGAGGGGAGCAAAAAGGGGATGGATGTAATACAATAATAAAATTAAATTAAAAAGAAAAAAGAAAGTCCTGCCTTAAAGAGGATGTGGCTTGAAAGAAAGAAAGGAAGGAAGGAAGGAAGGAAGGAAGGAAGAGAGAGAGAGAGAGAGAGAGAGAGAGAGAGAGAGAGAGAGAGAGAGAAAGGAAATAAAGAAACTAATAATAGAGGAGTTAATATACCGTATGAGTGGTATAAACAAAAAGATTATAGAGCAAACATTCCCATTATAAACACCTGCTGCATCATTCAATTATATGCAGTTGTTATATTACAGAACTTGCTTGGACTAATTTGCCTTCAGTCTTCAATAATATGTAAACATTTAAGTGGAATTCTTAAGATTTATCTCATTTTTAGAATTTAAGCCCTTGTAGTGGAGGAAGGAGGGGGTGGTCATAGATACCCCTGAGAACTTAGCAAAATTCTGAAGCCTTTCATAGGAAACCACAAAACCTCCCATGTCCAGCCCTGGCTGGTGGCATAGTGGATAAGGTGCCGGCCTGTGAACCCAAGGGTCACTGGTTCGATTCCCAGCCAGGGCACATAACCAGGTTGCAAGCCAGGTCTCCAGTCCATGTCTCTAGCCAGGTCTGTGGCTGGAGGCAGGTGAAAGGCAACCATACATTGATTCTTTTCTCCCTCTCTGCCTCTCTCTCTTCCCCTCTCTCTGGAAATAATAAATAAAATCTTTAAAAAAAACAACAACACAAAAACCTCCCAAGTTTGCATATAATTGTAGAAGGTTGACAGATTCCCTAACACTCATCCAGAAACCCCAGGTTAAAAACCCCTTCTCTTAGAATATCACCGCAGCACTATTACATGCACTAAGTTACCCAACTTTCCGTCTTACCATCTCAGTTACTTTTTTTGTTAGCTTTTGCTGTGAAAAATAATGCTATAGTTATAATTCTTGGAATTAAAATATTTTCTTAAAACACAAAAACAAAATCATCACAGGTGGCAAGCCAGGTCTCCAGCAAGGTCTGTAGCTGGAAGCAGGTGAAAGGCAACCATACATTGATGTTTCTCTCATTTTCTTCCTCCCTTCCTGCCCTTCTCTCTAAGAATAATGAATAAAATATTTTTTAAAAAACCCTCAAACTTCTTTCATACATAGTAAGGCAGGAATTGCTATTTGACCCCCTAGTACTTGTTTGCTTCTTCCATAGAAATAGAATTTTTAACTGGGCACAACAAAATGAAGACCATATTTTTCATCCTCTCTAGGCATTGCCATGTCTCTAAGTTTTAACCAATGGTTTTTTTTCATCTTTATGGTATTTTTTAGCATATCTTTTAGTCCCCTTATCCCCCCATCTCCCCACACTGTTGGTCTGTGTCCATGAGAGAGAAGTACTGTAAAGCCATTTCTGAAGCCTCTTTCATAGACAGCTCAGATGTGTCCTTTGCTCTTCCTTTGCCCAAGAAATTTCTTGCAGAGTAGGTCTGCTGGTGATGCATACCCTCGGTTTTTGTTGGTTTACTTTTGAAGGATAATTTCCCTGACTATGAAACTCTAGGTTGGTGAGGGACTTTTTTTTCAGTACTTTAAATATTTCACTCTACTCTTTTTTCCTTTATATGGCTTATGGTGAGAAGTTTGCTATAATTTCTATTCTTTTTTATTTTATTTTATTTTATTGTTGTATTACATCCATTCCCTTTTTGCTCCCCTCTGTTCCCCTCCCCACTCACCCATTATAATTTCTATTCTTATTCCTCTATTGGTAAGATTTTATTTTCCCCCAACTTCTTTCAAGATTTTTCTCTTTGTCTTTGGTTTTCTGCAGTTTAAATATATTAACTGTTGACCTTATTTATCCTTCTTGATGTTCTCTGAAATTCTCAATCTATAGTCTAATATGTCATTATTCTCAGAAAGTCCCCGTTCATTATTACTTCAAATATTTATTCTCCATTTTATTTCTCATATTCCAAATATGCATATGTAATAACTTTCGAAATGATCCCAAAGAGCTTGAGTGTTTTTAGTTTTTTTCCCCCTTTTTTTTTTTTAATTTTATTGTTGTTGTATTACATCCATCCCCTTTTTGCTCCCCTTTGTCCCCCTCCCCACAGGTTTTTTTCCCTTAATTCTCTTTTTCTCTTTATTTTTAGTTCAGGAAGTTTCTATTGACCTAGTTCCAGGCTTATTGATTCTTTCCTCAGCCTTCAAGGCATTTTAAAATTTCTGTTATGATGTTTTTCATTTCTGACATTACCTTTTGATTCTCTCTTTTAAATTTCCATTTCTCTGTTTACACCACCCATCTGTTCTTTTATGGTTTCTTTTTCCATTAGATTCTTCAATATGTTAGCCATAGTGATTTAATATTCCTGCTTGGTAATTCCAATATCTGTGTTATATCTGAGCCTCTGAGTCTGGTTCTAGTGATTGCTTTATCTCTTCAGACTGGTGTTTATTATTTTTTTTACCTTTACCATGCCTTGTAATTTTTTGTTTAAAGACAGACATGAAGAGGACTAGCTAAAAGGGGATAGAATGGGAGAAATGTCCTTCCTCCAAATTGTATAAGACTTTGATCAATTCTTTCCCCTGAAAAGTAGCTCTTTGTTATAGGGAAAACTTTGGGTGTATTTTATAAGGATTGCTCTTCTCTACCTCCTGACAGAGCCACAAAAGAATCTTCCTTGGATCATGACTATAAGCACCTGGTGGGGTTCCTAGAGGAAAATCCCATGAAAGTATGGGGGTCATCCTAAGACTGGAATCCCAGGAATTTCTCAATCTCATGCTAGTTCATACTCAATCTCTAACAATTCAATCAAACTTAGTATTTAAGTATTCTTACCATGTTATGGCTTTTAGCATCTTTGGCCCCAAATAGTTATATCTTGACTGTTACTCTCTGAATTTACCTGTCTTAACAGTTCTCTAATAGATTAAGTGAAAGTTATTAATTTTCAATTTGTTCAGCTTTTTGTTGTTTTAAAGATAGGAATGATGACTTCCAGGTTCTTTATATGTCACAGCTGAAACCAGAAGTCAGTTTTGGGATTTCTATTAATCCATCTAGTCTGTATATTATTATTATTATTATTATTATTATTATTATTATTATATTTCTTTTCTGTCTCATGATCTTTTGCTCTTTTTTATGGGTCTCTGTTTTTAAGAAAACCTTAAATATACTTAATAGTCACTTTCAGTTAAGCCTATTTGAATAATAGATGCCAATAAAATAATAGTTAACTAATTTCCAGGAATAAATTGATCTGTCAATTTTTATGTTGTTGGCTAACTTCTTTGAACTTAATTTTCCTTCTATGTTTTAGAATTTTGATTTGTAAGTGCATCTGGAATAGAAGAGTTTTGTTTCTCTCTGTAATTTTACCCCCCACCCATAATTTTGTAGATCTCTCAATTAGACCCTTTGGGTTCATAATCCAGAACTGTCTTTCATTGGAAGCTCAGGGCCCCTGTCCTTTGGTGAAGTAGAAGATAATGTCTATCCAGTCACCCACTCTATCAGGCAGCAACAGGGTGCTGGGTCTGTTCTCACACTCTTCCCTAGGTATGGAAATGTAGATATATTTTTCGGAACCACTTTGTGTTTCTGATTCATACAGAAGTTTACCTTGTTCTGGAATAAGAGCTGTGTGTGTTTTACTTTTCTCTTTTAAATCTTTAGCATTTATTTGGAGTAGATCATCCCCTAAAAGTACAAATTTACAATGCTCTCTGGCACAGAAGACATGTTTCATGTACCTATTTTACAAGTTCAAAGGAAGCATAACAGGTAGATCAGCAGCAGGGCTAGGTTGGTGAGTAGGACTCCTGATTATGTCTTAGCAGGTGATGTTATAGTCATACCAAGTCTGTGATGATCAGAACTCAGCCTTTACCATTTTTCTAGCTTGCAACATTTAGAATCTGGGATTGATGGAGAAGCCCTATAGTGCGTAGGCCAAATGTTCCATTTAAGACTTAATTACAAGATGTTTCTACTTTAGTATCAGTGATTTCTGCCTACGGATTTCACAATGCTCTTTTATTGTATTCGTTCCTTCATGTGCTTCTATGCAGAAAATGTTAGGGGATTTCATTCCCCTCTCAACCTTCAGTTACACAGACTATTTCTAAAGGCTTCAAAGTCATATCACTCAGGCTTTCCCTCTCCCTGTAATTTTACATCTTTGTCAAATTTCATCACCTAGAGATTGGAGCCCCATTACATTGGTGTGGGAGGGAGGAGGAGTAGGGAGTGTTTATGTTTATACTTTTCTTGAATTTTATGGCCTTCATTACCCAAAGCTGTGTGAAATTGAAAGAAACACAGTTGGCCCCAACCCTGGAACCATCTGTTCAAGCGGCTCAAGATATTGGTGGTTGACTGTTTACTAAACAGCCTACCCTGAGTGGCAGCCCAAAGGCAGAGGCTCGGGCTTCTGTTAATCATTAGGCATTTAACAAACAGTTGGTTGCTAATTTTGCTATCATGGCTTTCAGAAGCAATGTTCTGTGCCCTCCTGTCAGCTGCATAAGAGATAGATTAGTAGTGTGTTTACTGCAAAGATTTCCAGCAGGTTTGGGTTGCCACACCCAAGCTGGGGTGGTCATGTCATTCTGCAGATGTGACATGTGTGCTTTTGTAGTTGACTTATCTTTGCCAACACATGTAATGTGTTGTCTGATGTTGGCTGAGAAGCTGGGCTCTAGGGTGGAGTAAAGGTTTAATTTTGTTGACAATTTAATGCTTAGAGAGGTTTGTGATTTGGTGAGGATGCTCCCTTGAGACTCTTGCCCTTTCACTAATCCTTTGCATAAACATTGCCTTGAAAACTATGTATGAAGTTTCTGCAAAGGCATGTGAAACTGTTGGTAAGAAGTCTTTGTGAAATAACATTTATTCATGGTCAGATTCCTCAGCCTTTTCTTCTTTTTTCTTTTTGAGATTTATTGCCTGGTACAAATCTCTGTGAAGCTACACATACAGGTTGAACTCCTCTGCCTGACCCTTATAGCAGATTAGAGTTCATGACTGGAATGGCATTTAGCCTTGGGAATGGATATGAGAAACTCCGGAAGTCTTTGTATTCTAATAAATGGCCATCTCTACCAGTTGATAGTATTAAGCCAAGAAAATAATCATGAAATTGCAGACAGTTGGACAGAGGCAAGGGAAGCCCATAGATTTAAAGAGGGAAAAGGAAAATATGGATAGAGAGCAGGCTGATAGTTTGGGAGTGTGGGGCTGAGGGTGGAAGGATCAGGTGAAAAGAGAAAAGGACTCAGGGACTTGGACAACAGTGTGGTGATTGTTGGGATGGGGAGGGGGGTGGACGTAGAAGAGGGAATAATGGGGGTAACTGGTAATGGAAAAATACTATAAAATATTGCAAAAAATAATAAAGACTTAAAAACTCACACATGCACAAAAAAGAAAGGAAAGAAAAACTTGGAGGCAAAGGTACCTCAGATCTAGTGTTACAGAGCTGGCTGGGCTGATGCTTAGGAGCAGTTTGTGTGTGTGTCTCTTTCCCAACTCTGTCTTCAGGGAGATCAGGGTGGTAACTTCATATCAACCAAGGTCAGAGTATGGACACCACTGAAATCATCAAATGCTATCAATCAGGGCTTTTCCAGCTTAGAGAGCCAATTGTTAAATTAAAATAGATATAGTATGTGAAATAAAGCCATTTTAGAGATCTGGGGTCTGGGGGCAAGTATATAATATTAACAATTTCCAGATCTTGGCTATTATAGTCTGCTTGGTTTTACTGGTTTTGGTTCATTTATTTATTCATTTTACAATATTTATTGAGTACCTCTTGTATGCTGTGTTAGCTTTTGGATGAACAAAAGCAGAAATGATTGTTATCTTCGTGGCACTTACAATCTAGTAGAAAAGACAGATATTAATCAAGTAGCCATTAATAAGTGCATAATTACAAACAATAGTAGATTTTATAATGGAAAAGCAGAGAATGCTAATCTAGATCCAGATCTAGACTGAGTGTGAATGGGGGCAGTTTCCATTAGGAAGTGTGGATTAAGCTGAGATCTGAAGGACTGGTAGCAGTTTAACCTGGTGAATGGAAGCAGGTGGTAGCGGAGATTTAAGCACAGAGAATAAGGGTGACATAGCCTTGCGTAGGAGCCTGTGTACTTTTCAAAAAAAATTTTTTTAAAGATTTTATTTATTATTTTCAGAAAGAAGGTCAGGGAGGGAAGAAGAAAGGGAGAGAAACATCAATGTATGGTTGCCTTCCACCTGCCTCCAGCTACAGACCTGACTGGAGACCTGGCTTACAACCTGGTTATATGCCCTGGCTGGGAAATTAAACCAGCGACCTTGGGTTCGCAGTCCAGTGTCAATCCACTGAGCCACACCAGCCAGGGTGGAACCTGTGTACCTTTAAGAAAATTGAGAATGACTGGAGAATAAGGTAGTGGTGTGTGATAAATTCTGTTAATAAGTTTATACTAACTTAAGGGAAATAAAAAGCTATTGTATCAGATGTGCTTTTTTTCCCTTTTCTTTTAAATTTTACTTTGGCTGCAATATGGAGAACTATTTGGAAAGGAAAGGGAGAACATGAGGACACGGTGAGAGGCTATTATTTTCTATTTCAGCTGAGAGATAGTGGAATCCCAAATAAAGCCAGTGGTGGAAGCAAGGAGAATAAGCAGATATATTTTTAAAATGGTTAGGATATAAAATAAAAGAGACCTGGTGATTAATTAAATATAGGAAGAGCAAGGGAAGGGATCTTGTCAAGGATGACTCCAAGATTTTTGGCTTTGGAGACTGGATTGATAATTGTTCTACTTGCTAAGATTGAGAACTAGAACTGGGACAGAGCCATAAATACGGATTTGGATACAAGGAGTTAACCTTTTCAGCATCTGTAATAGAGGTGTCTAGTAGAGTCTTTGACATTCAGATTTGGAGAAGCATGAAGAGGTCTAGCCTGGATTGGTACCTGCTTCCAGACAGTTAGTGCAGCCATGGTCAGAATAAGGTCCTCCAAAGAGAGTATAGAGTGAGGAGAGGAGAGAGCCCAGGTGGTACCTTTAGACATTTAAATATTTAATGGCACATTACAAAAAAATGGGCCTTTAAAAGACTGAGGGAGACGGTGGGGAGGTAGAAGGACAACCAAAAAAGGTAGGCTGGAGGAGAGAAAGGAGATTCATTGTAAGCAGGCCTGAGGTGTCTTACTGTTGGAATAAAAATGTTCTATTTTTTAAAAAGATTTTATCCATTCTTTTCAGAGAGAGGGGAAGGGAGAAAGGCAGAGAGGGAGAGAGACATCAATGTGTGGTTACCCTCTACCTGCCTCCAGCCACGGATCCGGCTGGAGACCTGGCTTGCAACCTGGTTATGTGACCTGCCTGGGAATCAAACCAGCGACCTTTGGGTTCACAGGCCGGTGCCTTATCCACTGTGCCACCAGCCAGGGCTAAAAATGTTCTAAAACTGATTTATGATGAGTTACACCACTTAGTAAAATTACTAAAAAGCATTGAATTGAATACTTGAAATAAGTGAAATTTGTAATATATAAAATATACCTCAATAAGACTGTTAAACAAAAAACCCCAAGAGAGTATGGACTGTAAGGGCAAAAAGAATGAGACTCCCTCAGGAAGGGAAGAAGGGTCTTGTGTACCGAATGTTAAGTTCAGTAAGAGAAGGACTGATGGTAACCAACAAACTGAGAACTTTAAACAGATGTATAATTTAAAACAATGGCCCAAATATTGAATAATGTAATACCGGAGAAACACTGACCTATATTTTCAAATGATATTTCTATAATTTGAGAAGATGCACAAGACTTGATTGCTCCTGGTTCTCAAATAAAGAGCCTAATTTGAGGTGTTTTTTATACTCTCTGCTTGTTATAGTAGCTGAGAGAGAGATTCCAACAAGGCAATTCTATCAAAACTGGGAAGCCCTGTTTCTGTGTGGGTAAGAATTAGCCCCAATATGTGGTCAAACAATGTATTTACTTATGATGTCTGAGACATTCAGAATATTTTTAAACTTTTCATTTTTCTTTAAAAGATTTAATAGTTATAACGGAATTATGTGTCAAGTAATAATCATTTTCATAAATGTATGATCAGTACCTTGTCCAGCATATGGCACAGGAGTTCAATAAATACTTGTTGATGACTGAGTGTACTTATTAATTATGATTTAGATCTACAGTGCTAACTAGTATAGTAGCAAAGCTCAGAAAGGCACACTATTATATCAAAAGAGAAGACCAAATCTATGTGGTTAATTTATAGCTTTGTCCATTTAGAAAGAGTCTATTAATTATTAATTCTTTATTTTACCCAAATCAGTTTAAACTAGTCAGCCAAAAATATACACATAAATAAATCATTCTTTACCTTACCCACCTTTTGGAAGTTATTTTTGCTATAAATAGTGTCTTTTTTACTTATTATCTTTTATTTGAGCCATTAGTCTGACAATGATATTTGTTTCCATTTGTATTTTCTATCCTAACCAATAGATGCCTCTGACTTCTAGATTAAGTCAGACTCAAGAAAATACGTACCAAGGTTTTAAATTTTCAATTGTTATTCTTAATTTAGGTAGCTGTAGAAGGCTATTGACATGTGATTTCCAACTAGATTTTATAATGAATAGTTTGCATTATTAAATATAAATAACTTTTCCAAGTTGGTTTTTAGAAAATGCATATGATCTCACCTAATACAGGAACCTAATGAACAAAACAAACAAATGAGCAAAACAGAATCAGAGGCATGGAACAAGGATCAGACTGAGTGACCAGAGGGGAGAGGGAAGGGGAAGAAGGGCAGAAAGAAGGGGAAGGGTCTAGTCAAAGAACTAGTATAAATGACCCATGAACATAGACAAGAGGGTGGGGATTGACTGTGGGGTTGAGGGGGAGGGCAAGGCAGGGGAGAGCAATATGGGATAAATTGAGACAACCGTAATAAAACAGTAATAAGAAGAAAAAGAAATTAAAAAATAAAAATAAAGAAAATGCTTAACTCAGGTTATTCAATGTTTAGTTAATTTCTCATCTTATACTTTCAATAGCAACCCAATGTTGTTCTCTGGAAACAGGAAATCAGCAAGCAGAACTACTTGATGGAGATGTCTTTGAAGGAGGAAGTCAGTGAGGATAGATGTGGCCTAGAATGACCAGTTTTGGACAGAATTTCAGATAAGGATCAATGTGTGTGGAGTGATTGTGGTATTGTTAGATCTGACACTTTAATAAGTCTTCCCTACTGACACTTCTATTTTTCCTAGCTGGAGTTCAAATGTTAGAATAATTGTTCTGGGTTAGGAAATGTTGGACAGGTGCTTTGGACTTTGTAGCAATCATGCAAAATTAGGACATTTGTTCTTTAGCCTCTTAATCCAAGCTCCCCAGTAAGTAGCACTTGAGGTGTTTGTTGGCTCTCTCATGGTCTATATGCTTCTGCTCCCACAAGTCAAGTTGTATGTTTACTAAGGCTCCATTGTCTCTGTACGTGTGGTTGCCATTATGGAATTAACGTACATATAAACATTACACAACGTGATGTCATATAAGAGACAAAAAAAAAAAAATTTCTATGAAACTAGATCAAATGCTTTGGAAAGATTCACTAAAATGAGTGGCTTCCAAACGCTGTTGGATTAAGTATGAAGGAGGCAACTATAAAGACTAGGTAGGAAGATATTACAAAAGTATACTTTCTGTTTAAGGTTGCTTTATATATGTTTTTATGTTCTCACTTCACTTAAAAAATTAAAACTGGAAATAGTGTACCATGCAATATGGATTTATTGATATAAGAAAGTCAGCATGGAACATGAATCAGAATCCATACTTCAGGAAGAGGTCTGGGGCTAAAATCAAAATGTTGGTGCAAGAATACCCATTTATAGGTTTTTAATTCAAATGAAGTGTTTAAGGCATGTAAAGATCATTTTCTATAATTCTTCACTTTCACCAATACTTTTGGTGAACCAATTACCATAAGGTAGGAGGACTTCAATTTTTCTAATGCTTTTCCCAAAGCACCCTCTGCTCTTTCTTCTAAAATACCCTCCTTCATTCACTCTTTATACTTATTTCTCCATAGTCCTTTCTCTCCATATATGTTACTTAAGTCTGTTCCTCCTTTAAATCCTAAGACTCCAGCTCAAATGCAAACTCCTATGAGGAGACTTTTCTATTCTTTTATTTCTTTGTTTAAAATTTTATTTGGTTTTAATCTATAAGTACTACTATTTGTTTGAATCGTTCATAGACCCATTCCATCCAAAAAGGAAATGTAGTGTTTCAAACAGACCAAGCACAGTTGGCATGACCTATCCAAAGATCTTTCATTAGAGCCTGCAGAAAATCTAAATGTAATAAAATCACTGGATGTTTTTATTCTTTGGACCATTAGAGATTTTCAAAATCACTTTGATTTTTGAAACCCATCATATGTTTCTTTCTTTCTTTTTTTTTTTTTTTAGACTATTTTGTATTGTGTGCCACTTCTATGCTGAGTATATTACTTTAAAACCATACTTAAGGCACAACTTGTATTATTGTATTCTAATAATTTACTTAACACATTTCATTATCTTTCAGTCTCCATTGATTGCTCCTTTCTCTAGAGAATGGGTTACATTTTCCTATTCTTTATATGTTGAGTAATTTTAATGGATCATGTCCTGGACATTGTGAAATGTCATGTTGTGATAACTGGATTATGTTATATTTCTCTAAAGAGTATGTATTTGTTTTAGCAGGTAATTTACTTAGCTGGATTCAAAATGCAAACTCTGTCTTTTGGAGAGCAACTGCAATCCCATTCAGTTTATTTATCTTCAGATGGTCTGCTTGCAATCTACTGGCACATGTACTGCTCAAAGGGCAGAGTTAAAGCACAGAATCTGGGTCCTTCTTTCCCTTATTCTTTCCTTTCTGTCTTTCTGTGATCACCCTCTTACTCACCAGCGAATTTTTACAGGAATTTAGCCACCCAACCCCTCATGGCACCCCAAGTCTAAAAGCCATAAAAATGGGAAACTTACCCAGTATTGTTACTTCCTTTTCACTGTTGATTTTTTCCAGAATCTTTTGGCTCCTGTTCTCTCTCTAATTCCTTTAAGTAATTGTTTTTTCTGTCTTTTATCCAGACTTGACAGTTATCTGTGAGGTAGTTTGTCTGCTAGGAGCTTATACATCCTATCAGAAGCAGAAGCACCTCATTGTCTTTGAACTTCTGCACCTAAACATGTCTGACACATTGTGTAGGCCTCAAGAAACATTTTGTGTTTGACAGAATTAAACAGAAGGGCATGGTGAAAAGAACAAATATATTAAAGGGAAGAAAGGAGGAAAGTTTATTCTCATTAGTTCCTATTAATTTTTTTAAATAATTATTAGATTTTAGAAGGCATACAGATTTTGATCAAGCGGACAGCAAAATCCTTGACAGCAAAAGCCAGAGTTAGCACGAGGCAGGAAGCCTCTCATGCAGGCACCAGTGGGGCCGAGAAGCATCTGGGAGTTTTAACTTGTCCAACCCTGGGCACAATTTCACCAACAAAAGGGAGTTTCCCTAGAACTTGCCAGTACTGAGCCTCAGAGTGAATACCTGCCTCATGAGAAGTCCTATTTGAAAAATCTGTTCAAGATAGTTTAGAATATAACAGTCACATTTGGATAAAAGACAATAAACAGAGCAGTACAATAAATAGCAATTACCCACCAGGGAGGTATCTGCAGGGGTGTGAAGGGCGGGTGCTGGGCATTTTCTCATTTGCTATGGTTACTAATGACCTGGATGTGCTGTGAACAGCCTGCTAATGAAGTGGCAGTCAGGCCTACAGCACAGCCACTGCAGCTGAAAAGAGGAGAATGCAAGCCAGGCTAATAGAATGAGAGGTTAGGACACCAGGCAGAAGAATCAAAGGAATAAGGTCCAGCAGGAAAGGTCCAACTGTCAAGAAAAGAATAATCAGAAAGGGAGCTTTCTGACAGTAGAAAGTAGAGAAAACATGAAAAGAAACAAATGCCTGGGAAGAGTCTGACAATAAAAGGCCAAATGAAGGAAGGCAAGTAGCTGGTGGCTGGTGTCGGATGGTAGTCCATAACAGTGGTTCCTCACCTCCTCTGAGTTTGTGGGCTATAAATGTCATGAGGATGTGAAAGGACAGGGAAGCTCCAAGATAGACAGACAGACAGACCCCAGGAATAAGGGAAGGTTCTGCTCCCTGTAATGCCTTCATGGCTCTCTCTGTCCTTTGATGCTGGTGATTTGCAGATTTGAGACTGACCCAGGCCTAGCTTGGTGCAGCTTCTTTATAGTTTTGGTGCATATGAAAGATGAAAGTTGTCACAGACAGCCAGACACAAGGCCCAACTCAGAACATAAGGCTCCCCACCTATTCTTGGGAAGAATTACCTATTAGCTGTAGTCATTTGCAGATGAGATTCACTTTGCAGCTTTTAGTGCTATCAAGATGACTTGTTTTATTTATTGTCTTCTGACTCCCAGCACCCTTGTCCTTCCTCACCTCCTTCTGGTCTTTAATCAAAGGTCCACCTCCTCAGTAAGCTTGTGTTGGCCAACCTGTGGAAAACCCCACTCTCCACCCATCCAACATGTCACATTCCCTTCTAGGCTCCGTTTTCTTCTCATGCACCTATTACCATTAACATATACCATATATTTTATCTTTTTTCATTGTGTTGTTTCTCCCTGTAGAATGTTGGCTGCATGAGGGCAGGCACTTTCGCCTGTTATGTTGACTGCTGCATCCCCAGTGACAACAATAACAACAGCTAATATTTATTGAGCACTTGCTATGTGCCAAACACTGTATATGGCTTATGTCCTTTAAAATCTCTAACAGTCCCATGAAGTCGCTATTGTTAGTAGGCTCACTTTACAGATGAGAAACTTGAGCTTAGAGAAGTTAAGTTACCTGCCCCATGTAGTGACAAGTAAGACAAGAAGCTGCGCAGTGGAGGCAGGTGGCAGAGATGTCTGGGGCCCCAGGGCCTGGAGGAGTTTGGGGGGTGTCTTGCATCCCCCTTTGTGCTCCTACAGGCAGCTGCCCTCTTCCTGTGACTCAGCTGTACTCCCAAGGAATCAGATGAAGCTGCAAGTCAGCTCGGGTAGGCAGAGCACTGGGCAGAAAACAGGACATAGGGTCTGTGATGCCATTTAGGCTGGCAGTTCACCTGGTCACAAGACAGCATCGACCTTTCAACAAAAAGACAGGAGGCAGCCTGTCCTCTACTTGGAATTCACATAGGAGTCTCCCTTGGCTCTACTCTGCCAATATCTTAGAAGACCAGCCTCTTGACCAGCAAGACTTTTGCAAACTCTCCCAGAGCTGACTGGGAAGATAGCAGGCTGTCAGCACTTTTACTCTCACCAGGATTAAGGAATTAACTTCCATCCCTGGAGCTGATGTCAAGACCCAGGCAAAGAGTAAAGGAGAGAAGGAAGGTGCTTTCTCATAGGTCCCCCCAATATTCACCCCTTGCTCATAATTTGTACTTCCTCAACACCCATTCCAAGGGGCTTCCCATGTTTTCCTTGGGTTCGTAGATCCAGGGGCCCTACTGTGGATCCTCATGGAGTCAGATTAAGAGCAAGGGAGAAGTTATGTTTATTGAGCACTTATTATATGCATCATTTAGTCAACCCCATTACGTAGGTGGGAGGATTGAGATGTAGGCAAATTTGCCTAAGAGGTAAAGGTATTGAGAACACAAGTTTAGTTTTAAAGTTCTATCCATTTGCCACTCACTTAGGTTGCATCCATCCTCTGGAAAATGTGTTCTATCATGTCCCTGACGTCTTGCTCCTTCATTCCTCAGAAGCAAATATTGTGCTCAGGATACAGCAATAAACCCAAGAGATAAAAATGCATGTTCTCATGCAGCATATGTTATTCTAGAGGGACAGACACACAAGGAACAAGCTAAAATACATAGTCATGATAAGTGCTCACAGGTTGGGGTGGGTGTAGAATAAAGTTGGTGAAGGGACTGCTGGCTGGTGGAGGAGTTTTCCTTAGGGTGGCCAGGGTAAGCTTCCTGAGGAGGTAACTTTTGATTAAAGACCTGAAGGAGGTGAGAAAGGAGAATGGTGCTGGAAGTCAAAACAATTGGGTTAAAGGCAAATCACGGTTGTTGTTTTGTGTGTTGTTTTATAGCTTCTGTAAAATAAGAATGTAGGACAGGATTTATTTCTTCAATAGTTCCTTCTGCAGATACGTATCTCCTAACTGCCATGAGTCAGGACCAATTCTAAACATGGATGTTGCAAAAGTAAACATGACAGATGAGGCCCTTGTTCTGATAGGACTTCATATTTGTGCAGGGAAGACAGATAATAAATAAATGAGTAAACAAGGTCATCTCTGATAGACCTAAAAGCTATATAGTGAATTAAGTATGAAACATATCTAAGGGTGAACAGTAATCCTTTGAGCAGAAGAGTCAGGGATCCTAATGTTCAGTATTCCCCATCCTACTACCCACCTGCTATGACATCTCCTGAAGGCAGGTTCTGTCCTGTCAGACCATGTGGTCCCCACAGCAAGAAAAACACTCACCAGGTAACAAGTCCAAACCACCCCATGCAGGAGCTCAGACCCAGGCTTGTGGCTTCTTTCCAAAGGCTTTGAAATTGAGAGTGAGAACCGGCGAACTCGGCCAACGGACAGTCGGCAGGTGCATGGTGTATTTTGGAACTCTTGAAAACATTCTCCTCCCAGAAAAGCAAGCTGAAGCTTGCAGGAAAACTAGGCTTACACTTTCCACCTCTTCTATCTTTGCAAACAAGTTATTAGCAGTTTTACATTTTCCCTTAGGGGCATTGGTGTTAACTCACCTTGGTGCCTTTTTGGCACCATGCCATCTTCTCCTTAGCTACAGAACAAGAAAAGGAAGGAAGGAGAAAACAAGGGAGGAAGGAAGGAAAAGTATTAACATGAAACCTCAAAGTCTTGCTACAAAACAGACTGAAACTCACCTTAATGACCACCAGTGATGAGTGGGATCTCTGGGATCAAATGTCCCCAAAGGTTTCCAGTACATCTTCTGGGACTTTTACTTCTTGTGAATATTTAGGGAGAAAACGAGCTTGGCTTCAGCAGCATGTTAGGGAAGGGATGTAAACTGCCTTCACCAGAAGAATCTGCACATTTGTCCATTTTCTCCAGAGTTAACGGACATCAAGTTTCAAGGCATGCAAAGCCTTCCAGGTCAGAGGTGAAGAAACTACTTCCTAGCCTAGGAAATAATGGCAGGTCACATGGATTGTATGCCACCCTCAACATCCTGCTCCCCACCCTCCTTTTAATTTGGAAATCAAATTTCTTCATGTTAACAATAGCAGCTCGCATTGGTTCACAATGAGGTAAAAGTTCAGACCCTGTATTCAGAAAGAAGCAGAGCTCAGAACCCACCAAGTCCCTAGTTCCATCAGACAGAAAACGGGCACAGAGCCCGTCATCCTTGCTGTAGCACACTGGCTCTGGGTGGCTGCCTGGGGCCAAGAGTGGCCAGTCTACAGGCATACATGAGGCCTGCACAAAGACTATTATGCAACCGGGATAAATGTCAACATTAAAGATTCAAACACCTGGCACCCAATATATGTTCAATAATAATATTAAATAGTGTCATTTTTTCCCTACCTACAAATAACTCTGTGATGGCGAAGTTATCAAATACAAACATTTCCCCCCTAGAATGCTATTACTGTTATTGTTTTTAAAATACCTCCTAGATGTGTGGGGGAGGATAGTTTTCTCATGAGAGGAGAGTGCCATGGGTAATACTCCTGTGGTCCTCTCTCTGCCTTACCCTCTCCTTCCTATTTGTTCATTCCATCAATATTTGTTGAAACCCTTGCATATGACAGTAATTTTCCCAAGCACTGGGAATATAGCAGTGAACACACAGAGTCGATTCCTACCCTCATGAAGCCTATGTTCAAAGGAATGATACCATATTTCCTGAATGTTCTGTACTTGTTCAGTATTTTGAGTATTTTTTAAAGCATTACTTTTTTTTTTTTTTAAGATTTTATTCCATTATTTTAGAAAGAGGGGAAGGGAGAGAGGCAGAGAGGGAAAGAGACATCAATGTATGGTTGCCTTTCACCTGCCTCCAGCCACAGACCTGACTGGAGACCTGGTTTGCAACCTGGTTATGTGCCCTGGCTGGGGAATGGAACCTGCAACCTTTGAGTTCACAGGCTGGCACCTTATCCACTTTGCTACCAGCCAGGGGCTGTTCAGTATTTTGAAAACCTCCTACTGTCTTCTGAATTATCTGGACCTGGGCACTATCCCCTTGTCACAACTTCACAACTGCCAGGGCCACAGTAGGCTTAGGAAAGAGAAGTGGCTTTACCTGATTAGCGGGTGTGGAGGGTAATGGTGGGGTTCACGTGCTCCTGGACTCATCCATGCGCTCAGGAGAGGGTGGCACCTGTGGTCATCCCGGCCCATCAGTGACTGGGGAGGCTGGTTTGCCTAATTCTGGAGTCTCGTCTCAAAAACCTCAACTACTTTCATAAATAAGCCATGTTCTTCAATACCAGTTTCACCTGGAACAAGAAAAAAGTGATTTAGTTCCCCAGCTGCCTTATTCTTTTGTCTGACTTCTCGTTGGCTCAGAACTTGATCCTGGAAGGAGGGTGCTATTTACAGGGCTTTTTCAAGTGCCAAATGAGACTTACTTTGCACAGCTCCATTCTGTACACACAGCAGACAATATTTAATGCGTGGCTAATGTGTAACTTCATATCCAACATCGGTCAGGGATTGACTAATGTTCGTTATAAAACAAATAGGCAAGAGAATCTTCCTCCTGTAGAGGAGCATGCTAAATGATTTAATTTACTGAGCCAGGGCATAAAAGAGTTAGGAACTCAAAGGTAGGCTTAACAACTTGAGTGGGTGTTTTCTGTTGCCTATTTACAGTAAACGATGAACATTACTCAACAGTTAATGGTGGACATTAAATTGTAATTATACATTAATTATAATGTGCATGTATAAATGCATATTTGTTTTATATGTGTACATACAGGTTACAGTCATTCTAAGTTTGTTTTGTAACACTCAAGGAGTCTTGGCTTACCTTAAGAGAGCATGGCCCGTGTTTCAATTTCTGTAATTCAGTAGATGTCAAATCACTTCAATTTTAAAAAGACAAGATAGTTTACGTGGCACATTGGGGTGGGAAGGTGAGATGGACTAGAAAAACGGAGATTGTGTAAAAAGCCAAAGGAAAATATTTTCTAAATTTCACAATTGAAAGGTTTGACTCCTTGATCTGATCTTCAAGATCTCTTCCATACATATTTCTACAAATTCCTATGCTTCATAGTGTGTGTTTCATCAAATCACACAAGACAACATTTTCTTACAAACCAACTGCTTTCATCCAACATAGGATTGATTGTACTTCATAGGTAGCAACACTGAACACTGAACAGCTATGCTTATAATTCTTCTTTTTTTTTTTTAATTTTATTTATTATTTCTTAGGGAGAGAGGCAGAGAGGGAGAGAGACTTCAATGTATGGTTGCCTTTCACCTGCCTCCAGCTACGGACCTGGCTGGAGACTTGGCTTGCAACCTGGTTATGTGCCTTTGCTGGGAATCGAACCAGTGACCTTTGGGTTCGCAGGCCGGCGCCTTATCCACTGCTCCACCAGCCAGGGCTTACACTTATAATTCTTAAGTCTTTTACAGTCACAGAAATAATTTTGTATCTGTGTTACCCAACAATTCTTTTTTTAAAATGCTGGTTTAAGAGCATATAAAACACTCCTTTATTTAATTCAAAGATTACACAGTCACTTTAGTTATAATGTGACTTAGAGTTTGCCAGACTTCAGTTTGTGTCCCACAAGCCTTACCTTTACCTTCTCCCACACCTTCCTTCCGTGCCCTCTTCTGTCTCACCTTCCTCCTCAGCCCTCCTTTAGTAGCACTTCTTCAACTGAGGTATGCAGTCACCCTCCTGGTCCAACTCAGGAACCCTCCAGGCAGCTCTCTTTACAATCAAACTGTTTATTAGAAAACAATAATTTTCTTCAAGCTAATGGAGGTGGTAGGGGTGAGATACAAGATAGAGCCCTTTGCTTATGTGTTCACTTTATTCAACGAACCTTGTTTGACTCTCTGACATGCTGTAGAAACTGTGCTAGGGGCTGGTTGTGTAAGGATGATGGTCCTGGAAGTGCTGGGAAACAAGATATGGATGAGATTGCTATCATTTTTTTCCCTGGTGCCTGTGGGGGACATTGCTAATCAATCACAGCGCTTTTCTCCCATGGAACTTAGACTCAGCCTGGCAGTTTATTTCAGCCCAGTGTTCTAAGCAGCTGTTCTCAATGAATTGGATCCAACATGTAAGATGCTTGTCATGCCCAAAGTCAGACTTGGGATAGAATGTGGGAGTGGGGGAGTAGAGAATAGATTATCCCAGGTAGACCCTTATGGCAAAATTGGTTTAAATTGGACTTCTTGATTAATAGAACCTGACAGGTAAGCATTATGATAGGCAATACTCATTTTTAAGGGTTTTCATGCAGTATCGCATGTCATCCTTAGCTAACCCATGAGGTCAGTAGTGCTGTTATCCTACGTTTGAAGAAGAGGAAACTTATGCCGAGCAAGGTTATGTGACTTACCCAAAGTCTTGCAGCTAAAGTGATGAAGTACATAGATTCAAATTCAAGCTAATTAAGAGGCGCACAATTTTCTAACGTGGAGTGTGAGCCACTAGGACAGTTCAAGGTTCTCTATATATTTATCTTCTATCCAGAAATAAAACAAAAGGTGTATTATGTGGATACTTTCTGTCACCTTCAGTCTGAACGTCAAATGGTTGCTAGCCACACACAGCATGCAAGACGCCCACACAGAGAGGGCAGTTTTCCATGGCAGAGAGTTGACCACATGTGCTCTACCCCCATCCCCTCCACATACTGAGAGCTACTGCTGATCACACGTGCCTGGTCGCTAGGGTATCTCAGACAGTGGAATCACCAGGACTTTCTATTGAGATGTAGAGTTAATGAACATGTTTTGAATCACCCAGAGTGTCACTGGCTATCTTCTGGAAAAGTTCTGGATTGATCTGTCAAACTTAAAGACAAGTTTCCCACTTTTCTTTTGTAAGAAAGAAATACTTTGTATTTGCAGACCTTTACTAAGATGACAAATATTGTCAAGCAGATATTTAAAAAGTATAATAAAATAAGCACTTCATCTGTCCCCTCAAGGTAAAGGTGACATTTTGACAAGAAAGCCTTTCTAAAAAAACTTACATGTAAAAGAGCTTTTTGTAAATGGTTTGAGTTTTTCATTTGTGAGTACAAACAGCATAAATGTGCCACATGTCATCACTCTTTAAAATGTTGGAAATATAATGTTCTAACCAGTTTAAAGATCTCACAGAGTTTCAGTGGGTTTTGAACCCATTTGCTAAAAATATTAATAGTATAAGAACAGTGCAAAATTACTTTGTAATAACTGGTAGACACCAAAGGCTATACAAATTTACTAAACAAATTTCAAATTTTCATAATTTACATGTGAGACTAAAAAATAAACTATCACTAGTTACTAATTGCATTTCTTTTGTCTCTGTGTTCTTTGGTGAGGGAATGTTCTTAGTTTTGAGAGTTTTGGAACCGAGATTTGAACTCTTCTACCTTAGTTTAGAATCAGCTAGAACCAGCTCATCAACTTGTTTTGCATTAAACAAAGATTTCCTGAACCACTGCTCTCACGAAAACATTTTCATTCTTTTTGATGAAAGCAAAATATTTTTGCACTGTTACAAAATGAAATTAAAATAAGTTGAAGAACTGTTCATCTTTTACCTCATTTTTAATTTTTTAAAAAATGTTGAAAGTTTTGTTTGCCTTTTGTTGCTGTTTTTATTATAGAGAATACAATGGCAGAATAGTCCATGTATGACATTTACAAACAGGTATGCATATATTGGAGCATGCATAAAATTTCTATCATTAAAGATATATAGCAATGTGGGCGCACGCGCACGCACACGCGCACACACACACACACAGACAGACAACATTTGGAGCTGCTGCAATACTCCTTGCAGCTTTGAGAACAGTAGTCAGTGGAAAGGGATTGACAGCACTGATGAGCATCAGCCAAACTGCAGGCCTTTTATCTTTACTTATATTAAGGTTCATTCCATTTTGTAAATGGAATCATGGAATCCAATTGTGTTTAGCGACCAGATTAGAATCCAGGACCTTAATCTCACTCCAATGGCCAGAGCCCCTAATGTTAGGCCCAGGCAACCCCATAGACTCTCACAATGGCCCCCTGAGTTGGCTGGGATGTCCCTGATCCTCCACTGTCCCTGGAGAGCTCAGCATGGTCTCTGGCCACATTTTCCCCTGCCGCTGAGGTTGAAAGGCTGCCCTGTTCTCTCTCCCAGCAGCACAGATAATCCAGGTGTCAACAGAGGAATCACGGATAGTTAATGTAATCCTCAACAATTTAATGAGGGGAAGATTATCTGGAAGCTCAAGGGTTGCATGGAGCTGTTTGAACATGAACAGCTACAGACACACTGTCTACAATTGCCTTCTTTCTCCCTCCTCTTGCCTGTCTTGCTCAGTGGAGTTTCAACACCTCACCCTCCTCGGAGTCAAACCCGGCCACCTGTGAGGCTGGTTTTCAGTCCTGAGGATGATAGCAAGTGGTAATCTCTGCGGGTGATAGCAAAGCGCTTTCTAGCTTTCTACGTAGAAGGCTTTCTTTAATCCATCCCCTCAACATCTGCTTAACTGGTCTTTGAGTTGCTTCCTCAGTTAGTGGAGGCAGGGCCAGAGTGATCACGATTCCTCAGAAGCATTTGTTAACCTTCAGTGTGTGAACACCTCTTCCTTTACAAGAAATGTTTCCCTCTGGTTCCAGGACTTTCCCTCAGGCTACAAGAAGCCTTTTCCCAAAGCTCCATCTCTCTCAAGCCTGCCTTCCTCAATAGTCAGTTTTTGTTTTCCCCTTCCTGTTTCCTTCTTTAACCCCAGAAGAACCTTAGGCTACAATGAACTTGTTCTTGGTGATGGCAGAAGATATAAAAGTATGAAGCAGCTTTTGTTTTTCTCTTTAAGAATAAATCCTTAGAGATCAAGGTGATGGAAGCAAGGGGAGAGTGGGGGTGGGGTGGGAATGTAGGAGTAACTGTCTGCAATGGGTGGGGAAAACCTAGGAAATGAAGATGCTCAATAATGATCTGGGTCATGGTAACATGAGTGAATGTGTAGTAAAAATGCATTGATCTGTACACTTGAATGTATGAAAATTACATGTCAAATTCTAAAAAGGAAGTAAAATGTGTTCTTTAGCCTTTGGGTGTTCAAAAGCTGTTAAGGTGCTCAAGGCTAGGAGGCTGCTAAGGTCACAGTGGCTGAGCAGACACTTTTTTATCCCCTGCCTGACACAGCCCCTACCCATGTTTGCTGTGAGGCCCACAGATATCACTGGGCGGGCTGAGCCTGGACTGTCCCTGAGCAAAGTCCAGAATTTTATCAAATTCATCTTGGATGCTGTTAGAAGCCAGATAAATGCTGAATACTCTGTGCACATTATCTCAGCTAATCTCCACAATAATCCTGTGATGGGGATTTTATTCCCATTGTGCAGATAAGAAACCTGAGCCCTGGAGGCTGGGTGGGTGGGTGGGTGGGGGGGTTCAGGATCACACAACTGGGCCTGTGACAGGCCCTGTGCTCACTTTACAATCTCACAGCACCAGACCCTCAATTAGAGTGTCTTGTGGATAATTTTTCCCCCCAAATGGACTGTCAGGTTTATTCCTTGATATATATTGTGACAACAGAAAAGTGGCATATTGATTGACTGAGGAGATAGGTTCCTTGAAAAACCTGTTGCTCTGGGGACTTTGCCCTCCTTCTCCTCACCAATGAGGAAAAATGGAATAAAAAATAGTCTCAAATTTAGGGCCCAACAGAGGAGTCGTGTGCCCCAGGAGCTTCCCTCCAATTTTGTCTGCAGTGGTTGGCAGCCAGCCCCTAAGGTATTTAACTCAGCATTTCTGATTTCTTGGGAGAGGGTACTTGAACTCTTTAAATGTATAAGTGAATAAGGAAGAATTCACCCTCTCTTCTCAAGTAATCTAAACTGCAATCTTTATGTAGCTGCTTTTCAAGACATGAGTGCTGCCCCAGCCAGGTAGCTCAGTTGGCTAGAGAACAAGTGGCAAACACAAGGCCCATGGGCCAAATCCAGCCCTGTAACCTTGCTTTACCCAGCCAACCCTGCACCTTCAGCCCAGCACCTTGTTTCTACCTGGCTCACTTAACTATTAAGGAGTAGTTACATTTATAGTCCTAAAATTACATTCAGCCCTTTGAAGGCAACTGTGAGGCTGATGTAATCCCCCTGTGAAAATAAACTTGACACCCCTGGGTTAGAGCATCATCGCAATACACCAAGGTTGTAGGTTCAGTCCCAGTCAGGAAATGTACAAGAATCAACCAATGAATGCATAAATAAGTGAAACAACAAATTGATGTTTCTCTCTCTCTCGCTCTCTCTCTCGCTCTCTCTCAAGTCAATCAATACAACGTTTTTAAAAAGACACCAATGATATAGAATCAAAAGAGCTCACTCACCTGCTACTTGTTGGCCAAACATTAGACACCAAGAATTGCGATGGAGAAATACTGGCTATTTTATTATGAATGGCACCTCCCAGAAGAATATACTTAAAACTGCAAACTTCTCAATGGCCAGTATGCTACAGATTATATAGGGCAAAAATCACAAGATGCTGAGGGTAGGCTTTCGGGGCATGCTGGGAGCTGATTGGTTGGAGATGAGGTAAGGGTAATAAAACAGTACTTCAGGTCTTGAGGACAGCTCTGAGGTCTTTTCCAGCATCCCTCTGCCAAGCCTCACAGTAAAGAAGCCAGGAGGTGGTTTCACCTTAGGGCTTAGGAGCTGAAACATAACTTACTCTTAGGTCAAGATGTTATCTTTAGTCTGCCAGAGGTCCATACTGTGTAACCATCAATCAGATCTGGGATATTGTCTTCTGCTGTTTTGGGTGTTGCTAATTATCCAGAGGAAAGGCTAGGTCTCAGGGAAGGGGGGTGGGAATTATTTCTAGAGTTCTAAAGCTAGGATTTAAAACTAAATTAACCCTGGCTAGTGTGGCTCAGTGGATTGGCTCTGGCCTTCAGACCCAAGGGTCACTGGTTCAATTCCCAGTCAGGGTACACAATCAGGTTGCAAGCCAAATCTCTAGTTAAGTCCTTAGCTGGAGGCAGATGAAAGGCAACCATACGTTGATGTTTCTCTTCCTTTCTTCTTCCTTCCCTGCCCTTCCCTCTGAAAATAATGAATTAAAAAAGCAAACAAACAAACTTAAAAAAAATAAAACTAAATTAAAATTTTTGAAATATTTGTTCTAGATCTGAGAAATATGTCATTGATGTTATTGGTATTTTAATAGGGATTGCGTTAAATCTATAAATTGCTTTGGGCAGTATGGACATTTTAATGATGTTAATTCTTCCCATCCATGAACATGGCATATCCTTCTATTTATTTGTATCATCCCTAATTTCTCTTTTCAGTGTTCTGTAGTTTTCTGAGTACAGATCTTTTATGTCCTTCATTGTGTTTTATTCCTAGGTATTTTATTTTTCTTGTTGCTAAAATAAATGGGATTTTTTTCCAGTTTCTATGTCTGATAGTTCATTGTTGGTGTACAAAAATGTTTTCAATTTCTGGGTATTGACTTTGTATCTAGCTATTTTGCCAAATTCACTTATTCGAACAAGTAGTTTTTTGGTGGAGTCCATAGGGTTTTCTATGTACACTATCATGTTGTCTGTGAATAATGACAGTTTATTTCCTCCTTTCCCATTTGGATGCCTTTGATTTCATTTTCTTATCTGATTGCGGTGCTAAAACTATGTTGAATAGAAGTGGAGAGAGTGGACAGCCTTGTCTTTGTTCCTGATTTTAGGGGGAAGGCTTTAATTTTTTCCCATTGAGAATTATGTTGGCTGCAGGTTTCTCATATATGTGTTTTATTATGTTGAGGTATGCTCCCTCAAGGCCACTATAATCAAAACAGACTGGTAGTGGCATAAGAGGACACACATAGGTCAATGGAACAGAATGGAGAGCCCCCAAATAAATCCAGATCTTTATGGTCAATTAATATTCGACAAAGGGGGGAAGGAGCATAAAATGTAGTAAAAATAGACTCTTCAACAAGTGGTGTTGGGAGAAGTGGACAGGAACATGTAGAAAAAAAGAAAACTAGACCACCAACTTACACTATACACCAGAATAAACTCAAGATGGATTAAAGGCTTAAACATAAGTCGCACCACCATAATATTTTTAGAGGAAACCATAGACAGTAAAATTTCCGATATCCCATGCAGCAATATTTTCACCAATATATCTCTGAGGGCAAGGGAAATAAAGGAACAAATAAATAAATGGGATTACATCAAACTAAGATGTTTCTGCTTAGCTAAAGAAAATATCAGAAAAATGAAAAGGGAACCAACTGAGTAGGAAAACATATTTGCCAATGATACCTTGGACAAGTGTTTGATCTCCAAAATATATAAAGAACTTATACAACTCAACACCAGTTTGACAGACAATAAAATTAAAAAATGAGCATAGGACCTGAACAGACAGTTCTCCAAGGAGGACACACAATGGGTCCATAGGCATATTAAAGAACACTTAACATCACTAGCCATCAGAGAGATGCAAATTAAAACCACAATGAGATACCACCACACAGCTGTCAGAATGGCCATCACCAACAAATCAGCAAATAATAAGTGCTGGTGAGGATGTGGGGAACAGGGAATCCTGGTGCACTGTTGATGGGAATGCAGACTGGTGCCGCCACTGTGGGAAATAGTATGGAATTTCCTCAAAAAGCTAAAAATAGAACTGCGTTTTGGTCCAGTAATTCCACTGCTAGGATTATACCTGAAGAATCCTGAAACACCAGTTCAAAGTTCAAAAGAACCTATGCAACACTATGTTCATAGCAGCATTATTTATAATAGCCAAGTCCTGGAAACAGCCTAAGTGCCTATCAGGGGATGAATGGGTCAAAAATCTGTAATACAATGACAACAGTTGCACTCATTTTATGTATCAGGCATTTTTCACATGTGGATTCATTTAACTCTTACATCAACCCCATGAACTCAGAACTATTGTTCTCCCCTGTTCACAGATGAATAAACTGAGATACATGCCAGTATTATGTTGCAGGGTCACAATTTGATTAGATTTGCCTAATCCAGAGCCTAAAGCTATGCTTCTTCTATTCTAACATCAAAAGATCGCTGTGAGGCATTTCTAATATTGGTGACAGCACTTTGTAAATAATAAAGCAAAACCCAAACATTCATACCATTATTATTATTATTAAAACTACATGCAAAGAGAAATAAGAACACAGTCCATTCCTTTGAGAAATTTATAGCCTGGAATATATACACTAAAAATGCCCAGCGGTATCAAGCGTACAATGAACAAATCTGTATAGGGAAATATACACATGTCCGGAGATTGCTAAAATGTCTACAGCCAGATGGGTCTGGTGTATGACAACCTTCCGGGAACATTCTGCTGTCTGACTGAGGGCAGGAGAAGCATTCGAGGTGGGGCATGGTTTGATGCGTTGCAGGAGGACCTGGGGTTAGAGTGCAGAGTGCAGGTGACCTGAGGAAGGGAGCTCACAAGCCGAGTGTGAGGCAACAGAGGGTTGAGAGGTGCCTGCCAGGGGCATGTGAGACCATATTATTTGAGGCCTTAATTAGATTTGCAACAATATAATGAACCACTGTGGACGTCTGACAAGAGACGTGATGTGATTCAAAATACATCAGAGGAAGGCACAGGGAAGGACTGAGGAAGAAAGTAGCTCAGGGCAAGCAGTGTGTTGCTAAGGAACTCAGGGACAAGATGGACATGTTGTTTGGAGAGGAAGAATTGTAATGGTTTGGGGAACAAGTCAAGAAAAAGAAGCACCCCTCACTGGAACCAGGCTTCTTGAAGGCCAATGTCTGCCCGGACTTAGGGAGCATACCATAAGTATTTGTCACCTGACCAGGCTGACTGAGGGACAGAATGAAGAGAGAATAAATAAGAAAAAGGAGTCAAGGATTAGATTCACGGATCACTAATTACCACTGAGAGAGACCCGGACACCGGAGATGCCATTCTTGTGACATTAAAGAGTTGATGACATTGAGGAAAGAAATAATTTTGGGTAAATTTGGAAGTAGCAGATGTAAGTGGAGAGTCTTGGCTAAAAACAAGATGTGAGGTTCGGAATATGTGAGAAGTCGGTGCGGGGATGTAAATTTGAAAGTCTTTGACGGGCAAGTGGGCAGCAGGATTCTGGTTTGCGAGCAACAGAAACTTACTTTAGCTGATTAGTACAGAAAATGATTTACTGTAAGGATAGTTCCTAATTCACAAAGTCATCAGGGAGTTTGGAGCCCCAGGCAAAGAGGATAGGCATCTAGAACCCAGCCAACTGCACTGTCAGAAGATCCTGCAAGGCTACAATTGGTACTGAGTGTCTTCTCTTGGTGTCCCCATTAGCCCCCATGGTACTGCTGCCCCTGAGGGCAGGTTGTTGCTACCATCTCCTCTATCTCAGAAAGAATCCTCCACTCACCTTGATTTTGGGGCCAGAGAGCCCCAGGCACTGTATCTAATGGGCAGAATCTGCGTCATTACTGTACCTGAGCAGTAAGAGAAGCTGAGAGGAGTGTTAGAACCTCGACAGCTGCGAGGGGCTGCGCTTCTCCCAGGATGACTACAGAGGGTCAAGTCATTCAGACGCTGCAGCCCATAGCACATGGGTTCACATCTGAGAGGAAGGTAGGGAATTCAGGGCATGAAATGCCAAGTTCATCCGTTAGGATTGCCTCCACCCACTGAGAGATAGGTGGGTGCTGATGTGGTAGACCGACTCCCCAATACCTGTCTACTACCTCCTGACACCCCCAATTTATTGCCCGTGAGTCCTCTGTTTACATTAAGAAAATAGTCCAGTTTAAAATGCAGCCATCCCAAGAAAGAAATGTACTTCACTTTGTTATCATTATTAACCTTTCATGCATTAACTTTCAGGGGTGGGGGTTCGAGGCTGACCCAGAGACCTGGCCCGGGCTGGAGCCAAAGAGAAATACCTTGTAAAAATTTGCAGCAGCTAGAGGCCCCCGTTGTTCTTTTCACTCACGTGAAAAATGGATCACTGCCTGCTCAATTTGTCACAACATGTCCAACGTGGTGAGTGTTTGGATGGGGGAGAAATGATAGGATGGAAAGAAGGGGACATTTGTTTTTTGGCGTTGCTTTTCGTTTGCACGATGCTATGAGAATGCCGCTTGAACTCTATTTAACGGAGGAGGAAATGAGGCTGAGGTGACATGACTTGCCCAAGGCCACCCCACTCCCCCCAACCTGCCCCCAGCTGTCAGGATGCAGAGACAGATTTTAAAACCAGCTCTGTTCTTCTCTGAAGCCTAACAGTTCCCCGTATACCCGCTCCTGTCTCCAGGGAAGGAGGGGGACCCGAGCACCACAGCAGTTCCAAGCTGTACCTTCAGCCCAGCGAGTCAAAGGAACGGACTAGGCCTGGGGATGATGCCCCGGGACTGCCTTGACAAACGTGCTGGTTTTCTCTTGGAGTGGGGCAACCACAGAAAACTAACTCCTTCTTTATGACAAAGATGCTATTTGTCAGGGATCTTTTAGTAGTAAATACTAGAAACCCAACTCAAACTGGCCAAATAGGAAATGGGAATTGTTGGTTCATGAAAGTGGAAAACATGCTAGGGATTCTCTCAATCTCTCTCCACGTCTCAGCTCAGCTTTGATCTGGGTTGGTTTCATACCCAGGTAGACTGTCCCTGTGTGGTGGCAGTGCTGGGCAGCAACCGTTCTAGACTTCCACCAGCTAATTGGCTCCTTCCCCCCTGGCTGAAACAGCAGGCCTTCTCGCCAGGAGCTCTAGCAATTACCTAACCTGTGACCAAGAGGCTGCAGTGCCCCGATTATGCAAGCCTTCAAGTCACACCTGCCCCTGCAACCAAAGACTAATGAACCCCACTTCCATCACGGAGCCTGAGAATGGCTCCCTGAAGGGACACCAAAGTGCTGACACCATAGGAAGGGATGCTGGAGAGGCAAAGTCATCCATATCCACTAGAATGCAATCTTTGGAAAGACAGGGAGTTGATTTTTATTTTGTTTAGTTCTGTTTGGAATTTGCTTCTTTACCTGCTGTGTCCCTGGAGTTTCAAACACAACGGAGCACCTGGTAGGCACGCTGGACAATCACTTGTTGAATGAATGATGAAACAAACAAATAAATGTCCCTATAGATGTTGATGCTCAGGGTGACAAGAAATGGGAGAGTGGGCACACTGTGGTTAGGGGCTAATGTAAAGGGAGAAAATGGCCTTTAAATGAATCATGTGTCATTCATTCAGCAGCACACGGCACCTGGAATGCCAGTCTCTAATAAAGGCAGAGAGTTTATAGTCCAGTTGCTCATAATCTTCCTAGAATGAAGGATGGTATGTTCCTTTTTCTTATAATGTGTGTCTACAAGATAGATGTGCCTCATGCATCGCTGCCCTTTCTCCCAAGATTTCCACTGCGAAGTGGAAAGCTGGGTGTGGTGACATCTGCTCCCTGGGAACCCATGGCACCATGCTGGCAGGAGTCTGGGGTCATCATTCCGGAATGAGCACTCAAGTGCTATTCATCAGGTCTTTTAGTAGCCCCCATCAACGTGCTGGCTGGCCCAATGCCCAGAGCATGTTTTGGGAAGAACAGGTACCTCACCTCCGCCCCAAAAATTACTTCCCACCCTCATTAGCACCTGGAACATTGGAACACTAGGACTTTTTACATTAACAAGTAGGAGAAGATGCTCAGTCAAAGTCTCTCAGCCAAACTTGGATTTCTCAAATAAAAAAGGGCAGCAAGGACATTGGATCTGGAAATACTATGAAAGCCAAAAACACAATCAGCCCTCAGAAAAGCCACTGCCATGAACTTCCTGGTTAATATGCACCCAGTGTATTTTGCCATTGTGGAAGCTAAACTTAATTTGTTTCAACATGATGCAGCTATTTAGCATTTCCTTCACCTCCTCCTCTTCCTTCTAGTTAATTCTGAGTGGAGATAAATCTTGTAAACAGACTTGGAGGGCACAGCAGGAGTCCCTGCAAAGTCATTTGGCTTAGAGCTTCCACAGTGCCCCTTGGCTGTTTTCTGAGCAATTAGAACTGATAAAGCAAGATAATGTGCTACTACAGTGACTCATGCACATTACAGATCTTGGAGGCCTGGTATACTTAGCTCCTGAGAAGGGGTGTGTTGGGTCACCCGTGAGCATTGATGAAAATCTCTGTTGCCTTAGTACCTGTAAGAGACCTACACTCAGTGGGCTGTCAACCTTCGAACCTATACAGCATTCCAGAGATGTAGGCCAGCTACTGAACTGTCAGTTCTGAAGCTGGAAACAAAGGCTCCGGGAGTGGAACAGTTTCCCTCAGGCAAGTTACCAGCCTCTGTGACAGAGCTCAGGTTCTTCATCTATGAAAACAGGACTGTGCTGCACAGCATTAAGCTCTATATCCCTCACTTCATTTTGAAGTTTTGATCCTTGGTATTTTCTTTTTTTGATCCAGACAGTTGTGTTTACTACTGTTCCCTTGTTTGCTATTATTATGACTCTCCTTTTGACCTTCACGTGCCTTCAGACATACCATATTTCATTGAGTCTAAGATACTATCGATTATAAGCTGAATGCTAACAAAAATGAAATACGGCCAATTAAATATGACGTGACATTGATCATGATTTCAGAGATGTGGGTGAAAAATCTTACAGTTCTTAAAATGTAGTATGTTATGTGTTTGCCAGGTTCAGAACTCCTTTTCTTTAAGGAACAGGTTTGGGGAATCGTTTCTTCCTTCCCTTCCACCCCGTGGTCCTATTTTCAGTTGTCAATCATGTATTGTGCTCCCTTGGCGACAGAATGTGAGCAGAAAACCCAACTGGAGCAGAGCAGTGGACCACCCTGGGACCTTCAACATTAGAGGAAGGGGAGGGAGTGCTTCCTCTCTGGTGACAAAGAACTCATGGGTCCTGGAGGTTTGGTGGCCAAGGTACCAGCCTGGCGGATACACCTGGTTTGAGAAAATGAGCTGCTCACAGGAAAAGCAGTTGAGATGGAGGAATCTACACAGAGCTAAGCTCTGAACGAAGTTGTCCGTGAGGCTGGATGCAACAGCACCAGTGAATTCCCCCTTTGCTAAACCTGGAATAGGTTGTTTCTTGCTCTAAAGGATCCTCTTTTCTTAAAAAACACCAAGAGAGCAACTGAGGCAACAGTACTTCTCCCTGTCTCCTCTAGGCTTCCTTACTTTGAGCCCACTGTGACGTGAAGACAGTGGGCAGGAATGGTGACCGTCCCCTGCTCCTACCTTGGGAGCTGTCTTCCACAACCTTAACCAAAAAAGGCACAGTTGTTTAATTTTTTTAAACAGTGAATTACAATTTTTTTAAAAGAAAAACCAAATTTTCTCTGGTGGGTAGAGGGCGTGGAGTGGGAAGAAACTAAGGAAAAGAGCCAGCATACTCCAAAAAGGCAAAAAAGAAAAGAAAGAGCATAAAGAGCCCCAGTGATCTGACTTTCCCCTCTGTTGGCCATGCATTCCTGACCCCATCCCCTTTCTTTCCCTCAAAACCTGGCTGGTGGGAGGTGTAGGTAGGGGTTGAAAAGTGAGGATGAACTTCTGGGAACTGTAAAAAACAAAAATGTGGACAAACAACGCCCAACAGAACTTACAAGTTGCCCCCAGACTGTGATGCTTCCAGGTTTCTGAGGTTTGCTAAGGAATTCTTTTCAAAAACTTTTTAATATAAAACCGAAAAAGTATTGGGGAATTATACTAATCTACTTACCCTATTTTAACTCTTCAGATGGTCCCAGAGCCTCTGATTTGCTACTGCAGAGAAAAATAAGGTGAAAATTACTTTTAAGATTTCTTTTGTGCAATAATAATCCTGGGTGGTGCCCACCTTGCTGTGTCCTCACGTGTACTTTGTAAATCAATTCCAAACTGCTCCCTTATTCAAAAACCCAATCAAATCACCTTGGAAACGAGAAAGAAAATGAATAGTGGCAAAAGCCCATTTCACTACTACAAAGATCAAAACCTTCATTATACAAATATGTTTGTCCTTTGGTGCCTCTTAAATCAGAAATAGTTATTATAAATTGGTGTTAATCTCACATTTCTGCAATATTTTTCATATAGATGAATCCTAAAGTTGTAGAGATAGCTAACCCTTAATGATAAAAGCCCTGCTTCTTCCTTCTGGGCCTAAGAATTTTATTACCCTTTTCCCCTTCCTTCTTTCCTTGCCCTTTTCCTTTCCTTTCTTTTCCTTTTCTTTCTTTCTTTCTTTCTTTCTTTCTTTCTTTCTTTCTTTCTTTTCTTTCTTTCTTTCTTTCTTTCTTTCTTTCTTTCTTTCTTTCTTTCTTTCTTTCTTTTTCTTTCTTTCTTTCCTCCTTTCTTTCTTTCCCTTTCTTCTTTCCTTTCCTTCTTTCTTTGCAGCAACATGTCTTTATAGTGTTTCCTAAAGGTTTATGAACTTTTTACATCGATAAATGTTAAAAAGAGGTGATATTATTACATTGTGGGCCTTAGATCAAAGCTTTCCCTGAAAGAATGCCTTTTTGTTGGAAAATGCTGAAGGAGAAGAAAGTATAACCTTCCACAGACAATCGTTTAAGTATTCTGCTTACCCTGAGCCTTTTGGGAAATGCAGTGCTGCCTGTTTTCTTTCTAGAGGAGAAAAAGAAGTTTGAAACAGAATCACCACATAGCACAATGCCACCAGGTTTAGGAGTTACCTGAATGAAAACTGATTCAGTAGTAAAGATGCTCTCTCCAAAAGAATATGAGCAGGAAATGCTCAGACACCTTAGGAATGGGTCTGAGATTCCTTCAGTGTCTCCCTTCTTTCCCCTGGTTTTTTCTATTGGAGGTACCAAGGCTCTCCATAGGCCTCCTGACTCTATTCTAGTTTCTGAGCTAATGTGCAAGGAGTCAGTCCCCTCATGTCCTTTCTGTTCCAACTTATGGGAGGGAGACTGGGAAAGGACTGCTGTGAACAGGCCCAGTGGCTAATGTGCCCCTAGAATATACTCTGAGTACCCCCAGTTTTCCCCCTCTGGTAATTCAAGTCCCTGGTAGGACTTGAACTCTTATCCACCTGACTCTGATTCTTACCAGTCTCCTCTCTCAAGGGGTCTCTTGAACATATGGTTTTCTTGCCTTCCTGGCATCTTTCCCCCTTTCCTCCAATATCAGACCTTAATTTAAGTTTTGGTAAGCTATGCACTGCCATGTTCATAGTGATTTAGGTAATTGTGACATGTTAACACATGGGTCAGTTAACATATGGCCCAAACCTGGTCAATTGGTGTATTCAATGCTTTGGCCATGGTAATTGATGTAGAGATGAGAATATGGCTCAAGTTGGTCCAATGAGAATCAATCTGGGGACTTGGGATGAAATTGTTGGGTGGTAGAAACTCCTGGTACAGCATTTCACAGACATGACGCTATTAACATGTAAGTCCAGATAATTCTTTGGTGTGGGGGGCTGTCCTATGCATTGTAAGATGTTTAACAGCATCCTCAGCCTCAACCCAGTAGTTACCAGTAGCCACTCCCCACCTCCCCACTCAACCCCACATGTCACCTGACACTGCCACATATCTCTGGGGGTGAATGGGGAGCAAAATTTTTTACAGTTCAGAACCTCTGGGCTAGACTGAAACTGAGGGGTCTTCTGGGACCTGCTGGTGGATTTCATCGGAAAGAAATTTGCCTGATGGTGATGTCAATATTGAGGAAGGTAGAGACAAGAAAAGACACATACTTCATGTTCCTAATTATTCTTGCATGTGCTCCTGTGCATTAAGCCAGCCCTGCTCCCCTTTTGGGAGATAACTACTATCATTATTTCTCTTAAACACTGTAGGTACTAGCCAGGACAGTAATGCAAAAACTACAAGTAAAATTTTAAAAAGCTGGCTTTATTTACAGATAATATAATCTTTTCCAGGTAGAAAATCCTAAGAGATCAACCTTAAAAAAAAAATAATAATAAGGTCTTTAAGGATGAATAAATAAGTTTAGTAAGGTTGCAGAGTAAAAATCAATATACAGATTTCAACTGGGTTGGCAAAAAGTTATTTTTTTCATTTTCACCAATAACTTTATTGATTTGGATATTTTGGGTATGCTGGCTATCTCTCACTAGTGGTTTCTAGAGACTAGGGGTGTTGCTAACTATTTTCCAATGCAGAAGACGGCCCCACAGCAAAGACTTATTTGGCCAAAATGTTAATAGTACCAAGAAACTACTCAAACCACTTTTGACACATTTGATCAGTCTTTTTGCATTTCAGTTGTACTTTTGCCTTTCTTGAAATAATGAAGCATAATATGCTGAAAATGTTGCATATTTTCTTTCATCTTCAATATTAAAATGGCTGCACAAAAATTCACTAATTTTGATTTTTCAAAAATGCACACTGAGCCCTGGCTGGTAGCACAATGGATAAGGCGCCGGACTGCAAACCCAAAGGTCTCAGGTTTGATTCCCCAACCAGGGCACATAACCAGGTTACAAACCAGGTCTCCAGTCAGGTCTGTGGCTGGAGGCAGGTGAAATGCAACATACATTGATGTCTCTCTCCCTCTCTGCCTTCCCCTCTTTCTAAAAATAATGAAATAAAATTAAAAAAAAAAATGCACACTGATATGATAGCTGTCACAATACATTCTAACAAAATTGTTTCAAATGAAGTGAAAGACCATGAAACACAAGAGCCATCATATGAAAAAAAAACTAAACTTCATAGCCAAGCCAATATTTCTATATATTAATAATAAAATGATCAATTCCAATTAAAAAATAGTATTATGTAAAACTGCATAAGAAATATGAAATTCTTAGGGACAAACTTAACAAAATATATGTAGGACCTGTATCTTGAAAGGTCTAAATAAAAAGAAAGATATACCAGGTTTTCAGAAAACCAAACTTAAAGATGTTAAATCTCCCCAAGTTGGCCTATAGATTCACTGCATTCTAATTACAGGCCAACCAGGTTTCAAAAATAGAAATTGACAATCCAACTCTGAAATTTATACAGAAACACAAAACTATCTATAGTAGCCTAGACAATTTATTTTAAAAGAACAAAGCTAAAGTGCTTACACTACCTGATTCAAAACCTATCATAAAACTACAGTAATAAATATGGTGTGGTATTGGCATAAATACAGATATATATCTCAAAGGTACAGAATAGAGAGCCCAGAAATATAGCCAAATTTATATAGCTAATTGATTTATTTTATAAAGCTGTCAAAATAATTCAAAGGGAGAAGATAATCTTTTCAGCAAATGGGGCTGAAACAATTGGATATCCATATGCCAAAGAAAAAAATGGAATCTCATTAGTTATATAACATTGCTTATAAAAGTTAACTGGAAATGGATATAAAACATAACACTCTAAAATTCTAGAAGAAAGCATAAGAGTATTCTGGTGTTAAACAAACAAATTAAAAAATAAGACTTGAAAAGCATGAGGTACAAAACAAAAAGTGCTAAATTGCATTTTATAAAATTCCAAACATTTGCTCTTTAAGATATCCATTAGGAAAATGAAAAAGCAAGATACAGATTGGGAGAAATATTTGCAAAAATGTATCTGAAAAAACCTTGTATTTAGAATATGTAAAAAATTATTTTAACCCAACAAACTGAGGATAAGTGACTAAGTGAAAATTGGCAAAAGATGTGGGCACTTTATCAAAGAAGATACATAGATGGCAAAAAAACACATGAAAAGATGCTCAAAATCATTAGTCATGAGGGAAATACAACCTAAAACCAAGCAATGTACTACAATATACTCACCAGGATGACTAAAATGAAAAAGACTGAGAAAACCAAGTGTTAGCAAGGATGCAGGGCAATTTTAATTTTCATACATTGTTGCTAAAAATGCAAAATAATGCAGCCGCTTGTATGGCAACTTCTTAAAATCTAAGTCATTCCCATATGACCTAGCAATTCTATTCCTAAGTATTTGCTCAAGAGAAATGAAGATATATATCTAGATAAAGACTTATGCATAAAATTTTCAGCTTTATTACTAATATCCAAAAACTGGAATAACCCAAATCTCCGTCAACATGTCAACGGATAAACAAAGTGTGGTATAGCCATATAATGGAATAGTATTCAGCAATAAAAAGGAATGAACTAAGTCCTGGCTAGTGTGGTTCAGTGGATTGGTGTCAGCCTATGAACCAAAGGGTCTCTGGTTTGATTCCCAGCCAGGGCACATACTCAGGTTGTAAGCCAGGTCTCCAGCCAGGTTTCCAGCTAAAGGCAGATGAAAGGCAACCATAGATTGATGTTTCTTTCCCTTTCTTCCTCCTTCCTTCTCCTGCTCTCTGAAAATAATGAATAAACTCTTTTTTTAAAAAAAGCAACAAACTAATTTGTTTATTGGTATAATAATGCATTATATTAAGTTAAAGGAGCACAAAAGACTATGTACTTTGTAACTCAACTTATATAATATTTTATAAAAGGCAATATCCTAGTAACATAAAACAGATCAATGGTAGCCAGGAGTCAATGCATTGATTCCAAAGGGCTATGAAACAATGGTAATGTTCTGTATCTGTTTTAGTGTTAGCTACATGGTCGTCACATTTGTCAAAACTCATCAAATTGTACATCTAAAATAGATGCATTTTCTCACATATAATTCTATCTCAACAAAGCTGCCTCCAAAATGCAAGGCATCTACATCTGTACTGTATGAAAGTAAGAAGGATACTGTGAATGAGGGGTCATGGTTAGCAAGCTTTTTCTGTAAAGGACCAGGTAGTAACCATTTTAGCTCTTACATGCCATAAAGTCTCTGTTACAACTACTCAACTCAATATTTGTAATGCTAAATCAGCTACAGGCAATAGATAAATGAGTAGGTGTGACTGTTCCAATAAAACTTAAATTTCATGTAATTTTCACATGCCATGATATATTATTCTTCCTCTGATTCCACACCCCAACCTACCCTCTGCCTTAAAAAAAATGTGAAAACCATTCTTAGCTATCAGGTCATGTAAAAACAGATGGCAGGCAAGATTTGGCCCACAGCTGGTAGTTCGCACACATGTTAGTGAAAAATACCACAATTATCAGACTATATCAAAGAGATGATGATGCAGGTGAAACTTCTAATATTTTATTCATATTTACATCTCAGAGACCTGTGTAGCCTAGAAATAACAAGCTTTATTTTTACTTATTCTTCAATAGTACATTAATATTCTTTTGGAGTTGCGGGCTTAAAAATCATAATTTATTTTATTAAATAAAGTTAAACTTTTAAAACTGGGTATATATATTACTTCCTCTTGCAAAAGAACATCTTTAATACCCTTAAATGATTTTTAAAAGCTTTAATAAACACTACATCCAAATCCTACACTTCCATCCCCATTTTCCTCTTTGCCGTCTCTCTAATTCATACGGTTATGACAGGATCTTTGCATCTGCTATACCCTCTGGAATGATTTTCTCCCACATAACATCACTTCCTTGAGGTTTCTGCTCAGAAAACTTACTAATAAAGCTGTCCATAGTAAGCTGCTCTCCTAGTCATTACCCTCCTTTGCTTTTTTCCATAGCACTTACAACTGTTTGTTATCTTATATCTTCACTTGTTTGCCTGTTTTCTGTCTCATCTCACTAGAGTAAGCTCCATGAGACTTCATTTTTTTTTTCTCTTATGCTATATAATCCCACTGCTTAGAAGATGACCTGGCAAATAATAGCTGCTGAATAACTCAGCTGGGAATGCACAGAAAATACATCTTTCACAGGAACATCATCCAATGACAGGCACATAGTGAGCAAGAAATTATGCTGAGAACCACTGGCCTGAGACACCCAAGGATGGTGGGAGAAAGCACCAGTACCTATCAGCCAGATGACCCTGCCAGTCTGAAAAGTGAGCAGTAACACTAAGGGAGTGTGGTGCTGCAGACCCCTGAGAAGCCGTGATGGAAAGATCTTTTCTCAGGGAAATCCATCTTACAAGGTTTTGAGCAATTGTCATAATGAGGAACTTCCAGTAACATGTCTTCTGAAGAAAAAGTAATGGCCATTTATTTTCCTTTCCCTTAGCTTAACTAAAGTTTTTTTTCCTAACATTTTCTTGTTGAAATGCTTGCAGGTAAGACTATTTAGTAGGAGGGTATTTCCCAGGTTTCAGAGAGGAGGTCTGAGTGAAGAACAGTGTGTTAGATTCTCAGCAGGTTGCCTTCTGAGTCACAGGTGCCCATTGCACAAGCAAGATAATGTTGTATATTCATAAAGCCCACTTCACTGTCTTAGAACTGCAGTATCTAATTGTAGACATCTATGCTTTTGAAGTTCTTGACATATAATGTTGACATTTTCCAACTTTCAGTTCTGTGATGAATGATTAGAATGATGGCGGTAAACAAGAATGATCTGTAGAAGGACATTTTGTGAAGTGGGTAAAAACATATTCTAAATGGATGGAGAATTTTTCTTTTAAATTATGAGTTGACCAGGCAGAAAAATAAAAAAGAGAGAAAATAGGGAAAAGAAAAATACAAATTGGTTTCCATTTTCTTTACAAAATCTTATGGTTCTGGACAAATGCAAACTTTGAACACATTTGTTTTTAAAACATCTTCCTTTTTTTTTTTTTTTTTTGCCACAGAGTTGAAGATATTTTCATGGGAAAAGTATGGTTTGTATTTTCCTAATACTTAAGAACTGTGGCAAATTGAAGCTGGCTGTGACATGTAAAAATTAGAATTTGACTAAATTCCAATGCAGAAGACTGTTGTTTAAATACTGCCTCTTTGCCTTGAAGGAGAACATTAATGACTTCTCTTTCTCTTTTCTCCTCTATTATGTATGATATTTACCTGATTCTAAGATACTTTTTTTCATTTTAACATTTCTGACCCAGAATGTTATATAATGCATGGCATCTCCCAGTTATACTTGGCATTTTTTATTTATTTGTGGCACATAAAATAATATTAAGTCTCACACTTGATATCATCTTAGATTCTATGAAATAAAATATACATGAAACATATTTTATTATTTTAATTTTTATTATATTTCCCATCAGGGATCCCACTCCCACTCCCAAATTCCTTATGAAGCCTAATATAAAAGACTAACTTTAAACTATCAACTCACTGGCTCCACGACAATGGTTCTTCTATAATTATTAAGACTCAGTACTTCTAAATGGATAAGTTTTGTCTTATATTTTCAGAACCTAAAGTTTTATAACTCACATGAACAAAGTTATTATTAGCAAGCACCTGCTATCATGAGTTATGATGAATATCTCAGCCTTGATGTAATTTATTTTCTTTCTGTAACCAGATTCCTTGCCTACTGATTGCTTAAATAAGTCTGAATTTAATCCAGGATTTGGCTCAGGAAATTATATAATATGTATGTCACATTTACATTCTATACATGTCCAGCAACTTATAATCCTATCAGGAGCACCCAGCACCAATTAAGTGTTAAGGGTGATGGGCGGATGTTGGAGATACCTTGTTTCAGGGCCAGGGTCAGACATGCAGGTCAGACCTCAGGTGAAGGGCATGGACTCAGGGGCCACAGAAGCCCGTGTTTGAATTCTGCCTTTACCGCCTTCTGTGTGAATTTACTTATATGCCAAATTGGAACAATACCATCTACCCAGCAAAGTTATTGTAAACACCGTATGTGTGTGAGATGTTTGACTTTAGAAGGGCTTGAGAAATGGTGGACAACAATATTGTTCACAATCTCACCTAAGAGACGGTGAACCTGGAGAAATTTGGGGAATTGCCGTACCCTTAAGCTGCCTCCAGTGTCCTTGTCCGTTCGTTTTAGGTCTCAGTGTTCTGCTATTTGTATTATACCTTTGCCCTGCCATAATCTAGACTCAAACAAGTTTAGAATTGCTCTCAGCTGGATATCTTTTATCACCTATTTACATTTCAACATGAATTTAAAGTGAACCAGGCAGCCCTGGATTGGAATTCTGGCTCTGCTGCTTACTACCTGTGTCACTCTGGGCTTCGCCTGGGTTTAGTCAGGTTTCATCAGAGAAACAAAAATAATAGAATATATGTATGCATGTGTATATGTACATGTATGTATATGTGTGTGCACATATGTATATGTATGTACTGTGTATTTATATATGTATACATATATATTTATAAGTAATTAGCTCAGGTGATTGTGTAGGCTAAGTCTGAAGATATGAAGGTTAAGTCATCAAACTGTGAACCCACAAGAGCCAATGATGTAGTTTCAGTCTGAAGACCAGCTGGCTTAAGACCCCAGAAGAAGGGGAAAATAAAGAAAAGAAGAAGAAAAAGAACAAGACTCAGGAAGAGCTGATGTTTCAATCCAAGTCTGAAGGCAGAAAAAAGCCAAGGCAGGCAGGCAGGGTAAGTTCTCTTACTCAGAGAAGGCTCAGCCTTTTTGTTGAGATCGGGCCTGGAAGTGAGTGATGAGGTCCACCCCCACAGGGGCAGTGGATCTTGCTTTTCTCAGTCTAACAGCATAAACATTAATCTCATTCAAAACACCCTTACAGAAACACCCAGAATAATGTTTGACCAAATATCTAGGTGTCATGTGACCCAGTAAAATTGATATATAATTAACCATATAACCTGTCTGGGTCTCACTGTCCTTTTTGTAATGAGGGAATAATAATCCTGTTACATCATAGAACTGATGTCAGAAGCAAATGAGGCCATATATTCAAGGTTCCTGGAATTTACTAAAGGCCAGTTTTCCCTCTCATTTTCCTTTAATATTCAGTATTTCAGGCATCTGTGAGTGGGCCGCCTGAATGAGAAGGTCAAGGGGCTGCCTTTAAAAAAAAATCATTTATTTTTAGAGAGAGGGGAAGGGAGGGAGATAGGGAGAGAAACATCAATCATTGCCTTCGGCACACCCCCAATCAAAGACCTGGTCCACAGCTTAGGCCTGTGCCCTGACCAGGAATCAAACCAATGACCTTTCAGTCTAAGGGACAAGGCCTAACCCACTGAGGGCATCGAGGGGCTGTCTTGATAGTCTGTCCTTTTCTTTACCTCTGAAATGCTGTTACATTCATGCTTCATTCTAGCTCAGCTCTACCTCCTAAACAAGAATGTCCACAGGTCATCTCCACAATTGAAGTGGTCCTTTTCCTGGAAACTCCTTTGTGGCGTGGAAGCATGACCTGGCAAGGAGAACAAACTCCATGTTACACTTGGGGAAGAGTCCTGACCTGTGAACTGGTGTTCCTGTGCCTGTTGCAGACATGTTCCTTCCTGGTCTGGGTGTTTCCTTGCCAGGTAAGGTGAATCAGTCAGCCAAAGCCATCCAACTTTCACCGACCTAGAGCAGAGGGCAAGCAGTTCACCTGCTCTGCCTTGCCCTTCACTTCTCTTGCAAAGTAGAACGCTTGAGTAAGCAAGAAGAGCTGGGCATTTCACTGGCTCAGCACTGGGTGAGTGGGGTCATACATCACTTCAAAATCACCCTGCGGTTTTCCCCTCAGTATTCCACCTGGGCCTTCTGTTCATACGATTACCACGTTCTTCTTCCACAGCGCACCCTAACTTCCATTCTGTTTCTTCCCACTCTTACAATTTCCAGATTATAGTTATTTCTTCCCAGTGTGTTTAATTCTATGGCTACACCATTTTCCATCAATTTAATCTTTGGTGCATTGAACTAGTTTTCATATCAGATGGGGGAGGGGGTTGGAGGGAGGCTACATAGAGAATAATGATGACTATAGTGTGCTAGTTTGTGTTATCCTCAGCCCAACAATACCTTTTTTACTTTAACCTTTCCTGGAATTGCTTTAGACCTAATTTCTATTATTTCTCTCACTCTGAGGTCCATAAACCTATTCACTCACCAAAATCAAAAGAAGAGATGTGAATCACAAAATATTTGATTTTACCTAGCATTATTAAAATAACCACGCCCTGGCTGGTGGCACAGTAGATAAGGTGCCCGCCTGCAAACCCAAAGGTTGCTGGTTTGATTCCCAGTCAGGGCAACATAACCAGTTTACAAGTCAGGTCTCCAGCCAGGTCTGTAGCTGGAGGCAGGTGAAAGGCAACCATACATTGATGTCTCTCTCCCTCTCTGCCTCTCTCCCTTCCCCTGTCTTGGAAAATAATTAATAAAATCTTTAAAAAAAAAAAAAAAGTAACCATAATCCATGGAAGAAAATACCTTTGTTCTTGTTTTAATGCAAAGTAATTGCAGATCTTGAACTGAAATCCAAGTCATCCGGTCTTTCATAATATGTCCAATCCATTTCAGTATTTCTTTTGGGTCCTTTGTGGAATATCTGATGTACACAGCTAAGGTTAACAAGTGCTGTCCAAAAAGCAGCTCATAATGAGAAAGTTTGGGCTTTCAGAAGACTTCTGCTACACCACTTTCTGCTTTCCTGGTATTTAAAGAATATAGATTAAGACTGAAAATAATTTTGATTAAACATCAAAACAAAAATAGTCTCTTGTCAATGAGCTGTTCCTTGGCTGAATTAAACAATGCAGCTTCTGCAGAAAGCATTTTCTGCCTTTTGTGGAATCCCTGGCTATGTGGGAAGGTGTTTGGCTCTAGCTTTCTGGCCTTGTGGCTAGAACGAGGCAGTGGCAGTGGCAGTGGCAGAGGATAGAGGTCAGGGGCAGTCGACCGAGCCACATCTTTCTCTCCCTACCAGTCTCTGCACAAGTAGTTCCCACTAAACCTTTGCTCCTGGCAAAATTGCTCTCTGAAAACGATTTGAATCCCCACTTGCATTCAGTGATTCATCTACTTCATTTAAGAAAATGGGCCATATGGCATTTGTGTTTACAATGATCCTTTGCTGTTTCCAGATTGCTCACAGGCTCAGAAAGTGAATCTTACTATATGAGTGCAAAGGGCAAATGTTCTGACACTGCTTAGCGATTCCTGAATAATGAAATTGGTGCCCAGGAGGAAAACAGGGTCTGGACCAGATAAAACTGAGCAATGGAGAGCGTGTGAATATTGGTGCTAAAAAAGACACATTTAACCTGTATGGACATTCCTCTTGATGATAATCTGGGGAGCAGCTTCTCTCCCTTTGATATTTACCCTGGGAATAGACATTCTGAGGGTTCTACTAAACTGGGATCTGCTGACCAACCTTGTCACCTTCTCCACCACACGCACACCACTTACTGCCTCCTATGTTCCCTAGATGCCCTGATCTAGAGCTATCCATTTCTTCCCCAAACACCCAATCCACAAGTCTCTGCTCTTAGAGATATTTGCCAGCTTTGTTATTGCTTCTTTATTTTATTTATTTTTTAATTTTTAAAAAAGATTTTCACCTAATTAGAATTATAAATGATAGTATATTAGAACTTTATAGGTTCTTTTAAAAATATTTTATTTATTATTTTCAGAGAGAAGGGCAAGGAAGGAAGAAGAAAGGGAGAGAAACATCAATGCATGGTTGCCTTTCACCTGCCTCCAGCCAGGGACCTGGCTGGAGACCTGGCTTGCAACCTGGTTATGTGCCCTGGCTGGGAATTGAACCAGAGACCTTTGGGTTCACAGGCCAGCACCAATCCACTGAGCCACACCAGGCAGGGCAACTTCTTTATTTTAACTGATTATTCAAAACTCGCCACCACTGACAGTCTCCCTGTGTTTTATGCAACAAAATTTTCATAGCATTTTGTGAAACCCTGTCTCCCTTTGTAACAGGAAAGAACACTGTATTAAAGAAATACACTAGGAGATGGTGACATCTGGCCTAGATGGCACATTCAAATGGCTGACGATAGCTAATACATTCATTCATTGATCAAATATTCATTGAGAGCTCACCATGTGCCAGACTCTGTTCTAGCTAAGAGAATAAAATAGCAAGTAGTTAAGGCCCGGTCTCTCTCAAAGATTATAGTCACATTGAATGGGAGATGGAGGACAGTTAAAAACAAGTACACAGGGAAACTAGGACGTTTCAGATTTTATTATGACAACTGAGAAAAAACTGAACAGATCAATGTAGTAAGAAGGGAATGAGGATTACTTTTTTGAATGAACTCGAGCAAAAAATATTTTTGGTTTCATTGTGTGAGTGCATGTGTGTGTATGTGTATGTGCATAGCAATGATACTTCAAAATTACAATATAGCAAACTTCAAAATTACAATATAGTATTATTAGCTATAATTATTATGCTGTACATTAGATCACTAAAAGTTATTTATCTTATAATTGGAAGTTTGTACCTTTTACCAATATCTCTTTATTTCCTCACACCCCAGCCTCTGGCAACCACTGTTCTACTCTCTTATTCTAAGTATGACTTACTTAGCCACATATAAGTAGGATCATGCAGTATTTGGTTTTGTATGTCTGGCTTATTTCATTCAGCATAATGTCCTTGAGATTCATTCATGTTGCTGCAAGAGGTAGGATTTCCTTTTTTTATGAATAAATAATATTTTATTGTACATATATACCAATTTTCTTCATCTATTCATCCTTTTATGGGCACTATGACGAATTGTGAATTTTATTAAATGCTTTTTCTGTATCTATTTAAATGATTGTATGATTTTTTCCTTCATTATATTAATGTAATGTATCACATATGATTTATGTATGTAGAAACACCCTTGTATCCAAGGGATAAATCCCACTTGATCATGCTGTATAATCCTTTTAATGTGATGCCAAATTCAGTGTGCTAGTTTTCTGTTGAGGACTTTTGTATCTATATTCATCAGGGATATTAGCATATAATTTTCTTTTCTTATAGTGTCCTTATCTGGCTTTGGTATAAGGGCAATGCTGGCCTTGTAAATGAGTTTGGAAATGTTCTCTCTCTTCCATCTTTGGGAATAGTTTTGAGAAGAATTGTTATTAATTCTTCCTTAAATGTTTCATAGAATTCACCTGTGAAGCTTATTTTTTGTTGTTGGAAAGTTTTTGATTACTAATTCAATCATCTTAATTGTTATTTGTCGTTTCTTTATTATTCAGTTGGTGCACTGTATGTTTCTAGGAATTTGTTTCTTCTAGATTTGTTGGTATAAAATTGTCCATAGTGGTCTTCTATGACCCTTTGTATTTCTGTGGTATTAGTTGTAATGTCTTTTGTTTCTGATTTTATTTATTTGAACCTTCTCTCTTTTTTCTTACTCTAGCTAAAGGTTTTTTTGTTTGTTTATCTTTTAAAAAAAAACAACTCTCTTTTTTGTCTAGCTAAATGTTTATCTTTTAAAAAACCAACTCTTAGCTTCATTGATCATTTCTATTGTCTTTCTAGTCTCTTTTTCATTTATTTCTTGTCTAGTCTTTATTATTTCCTTTCTTTTGCTAACTTTGGGCTTAATTTGTTCTTCTTTTTTCTAGTTCTTTGAGACATAAAGTTAGGTTGTTTATTTAAGGTTGTTCTTTTGTCTTAATATAGACTTTTAATGCTTTAAGCTTCCCACTTAGAAATGCTTTTGCTGCATACCAATTTAACTTCTACTAAGTTACTTAGTTTTTTTAATACTAAGTTCTAGTATGCTATCTTTTCATTATTGTTTATTTCAAGGTACTTTTTGCTATCCTTTATGATTTCTACTTAGACCCATCGCTTGCTCAAGAGTATGTTTAATTTCCACATATTTATATATTTTCCATTTTCCCTTTGTTATTGATGTCTAGTTTCATACCATTATGATCAGAGAAGACATGTGACATGATTTCAATCTTCTTAAATTTGTTAAGACTTGTTCTGTGGTCCAACATATGATCTATCCTGGAGAACGTTCTGTGGGTGCTTAAGAATGTTGTTGGATGGAATAGTATGTATGTGTGTTAGGTTCATTTTGTCTATAGTTTTATTCAAATCCAATGTTTCCATTAATATTTAGTAGCTATCTCAGTTATCATATTGACTGTCACAGAATTGCAGTGCTTATATTCAAGTCACCCTTATTTATTTAGCAATGACCCCAAAGCCTAGAGATAGCGATGCTGGCAATTTAGATATGCTTCAGAGAAGCCATAAAGTGTTCTCTTTAAGTGAAAAGGGTAAAGTTCTCAATATAATGAGGCATTTTATCACCTCACATCCTCACATGAAGAAGGGTATAGTATAATAAGATATTTTTAGAAAGACCACATTCCATCACTTTGATTATAGAATAATTATATTTGTTCTATTTTATTATCAGTTATTGCTGTTAATCTCTTACTCTGTCTAGTTTATAAATTAAATTTTATCATGGGCATGTATGTATAGGAGTAATCATAGACTACTCATAGGGTTTGTACTCTCTGTAGTTGTCCATCTGTGAATGTAGGCATCCATCAGGGGGTCTTGAAATACAACCCCCACAGATAAGGTAGAGCTACTGTGTGTTTATTTACTTCATAGTGTTTTATAGGTTCAGCATGTTTTCTTCATTCTTTTTCCTTTTTTGTTCCTTGTCTTAGTCAGTTCAGAGTTCTACAACACAATACAAACTGGGTGGCTTATTAACAAGAGAAATTTATTTCTCCTTGTTCTGTAGCCTGGAACTCTGATATCAGGGTTCCAGTAAGTGGGATGAGGCCCCACTTCTGGGTTGCAGACTTCTTATAGTGTCCTCAGATGATGGAAAGTGCAATGGGGTCTCTCTCTCTTTTTTAGAAGATTTTATTTATTATTTTTAGGAAGAGGGGAAGGGAGAGAGACAGAGAGAGGGAGAGAGAGACATCAATGTATGGTTGCCTTTCACCTGCCTCCAGCTATGGACCTGGTTGGGGACCTGGCTTGCAACCTGATTATGTGCCCTGGCTGGGAATTGAACCAGCGACCTTTGGGTTCACAGGCTGGTGCCTTATCCATTGTGCCACCAGGCAGGTGGGGTCTTTTTTATAAAAACACTAATCCCACCCATGAGGGTATCACACTTATGACCTAATCACTTCTAAAAGGCCTTACCCCACAATATCATTACACTGGGCATTAGAATTACAACATGTGAGTTGAGGGGTATACAAAAATTTGGACCATAGTATGCCTCTAGCTGATGAATTTCAAATGACCTGTCCTGGAGTTTGCTGATCCTTTCTTCTGCATGAGTGACTCTGCTTTGGAATCTCTCTATTGAATGTTTCAATTCTGTCTTCAACTCTAAGATTTCTGTTTTGTTTTGTTTTTTTTTTAAGTGTTTGTATTTCTTTATTAAACTTCTCTTTTTGTTCACACATTGTTTTCCTGATTATTGTTTAGTTGTCTGTCTAAGGTTTTCTTGCCTCTCATTGAGATTTTATTTTTTTTAATTTATTAAAAAAAAAGATTTTATTCATTATTTTTAGAGAGGTGGGAAGGAAGGGAGGACAAAAGGGAGAGAAGCATCAATGTATGGTTGGCTTTCACCTGCCTCCAACTGGGGACCTGGCAGGAGACCTGGCTTGCAACCTGGGTATGTGCCCTGATGGGGAATCGAACCAGTGACACTTGGGTTCATAGGTCGGTGCTCAATCCACTAAGCCACACCAGCCAGGGCCATCACTGAGCTTTTAAAAGATAATTGTTTTGAATTTTTTGTCAGACCATTCATTATTTCCATTCTTTGGGGATCAGTTACCAGTAGCCTCATTAATTTCCTTTGGTAGTATAAGGTTCACAAGATTTTTTATGATTCATGTGGTTTTGTATCGATGTCTGTGCATTTGAAAGAGCAAACAGCTAGTCTTTATGGACTGGTTTTCAGCATGTAAAGACCTTATCCTGTTGGACCCCAAGCTGACGGGATAGTCTCTAGGACAGAAACTGAGGAGAGCCAATAGTGAGGTGTGCAGCTCATGGGTCTGTTACACGGGGTTGGGGCAGGCTTTGAATCTGTCTGGTGCCTGGGTGGATGGGATTGCCTATAGGACCTTGGTAGTAGGGCTGACACTGGGACAAGGGCCAACTTCAGAATCCGCAAACAGCAGGCCTCTATCTAGGTGTGCAAATGAGTGTGGTTCCTGTTGGGTGGCTGGGAGGGCTCCTGAGAGATCCCTGAGTGGGTCTCTGGACAGGCTGAATCACCTTAGGACCACATCTGAGAGGAGCTAGAACCAATGACAGGACTGCTTTAGGATCCCCCTGGGACCAAGGTCTGCGGGCCTGCTTCTCAAGGTACAGATAGATGTGCCTCCTGCCAACTCCCTGGGTGGGCAGGACCACTCCCAGGTCACAGAGCTGTTTCAAGAACTACAGCTGGACAAAGATTGGTAGGCTTGCCTCTAAGAGCATGGGGGGTCGGGTGACTCCCTTTGGATTCCTGGGCAGGCAGAGCTGCTGCCAGGCCACAGCTCTGAGGGGCCAGAACAAGTTACAAGGCAGTTTCATGACCCACCATCATACCAAGGTTGGTGGACCTACCTTTGGGGACATGGATGTGTGTGACTGCCTGTGGCTCTCTGAGTGGAAAGGGGTTTGACATAGCAGGTAGGAGGCTGAGGGTGTTCAGCCACCTCTGTGCACCTGAGGTGGCAAACCCAAATGCAGTAGAGAGCATAGATCTGGGAACAGTCTCCCATGGTTCAGGTCCCTGTTCCGTTAGTCTTCTGTAAAGTACTTTCTGAACCTCAGTTCCCTCAACTGTCCCTGGGATGAAGATAGCACCTGCTCCCAGGGTTGTTGGGAAGTCTAAATGAGAGATAGCTAGCACAAAATAGGAGCTCAACAGACCCTGCTTACTATGGCCTTTAGGAAGAAAGACTTTTTATCATCTCAAAAACATGGCCTTTACTTTGCATCATCCTTCTGGCAGTATTGACAGAACATCTGAAATTAAAATAGATGGATCAAATAGAGCAGGGGTGACAAACTCATTTTCACTGGGGGCCACATCAGCCTTGAAGTTGCCTTCAAAGGACCAAATATAATTTTAGGACTGTATAAATGTAACTGCTCTTTAATAGCTATGCAAGTTGGGTAGAAACAAGGTGCCAGGCAGGATAAAACAAGGTGGAGGGCTGGATTCGGCCAATGGGCCTTGTGTTTGACACCCATGAAATACAGGGTAGTCTTGAAATTAAACCTGAAATTGAAACAAATAACTACTTATTTTTTAGTATAAGTATGTTCCAAATATTGAACAGGACCCAAATGTCTGGTAAAAAAATTACTCGTTGTCCATCTGAAATTAAAATTTAATTTGGAATTTTGTGTATTTAGTTGCTAAATCTGGCAACTCTACCTGAGACACATTTTATTTCAGGCTCTGGAATGATGGTCCCCAAGCTGGATTAATTAACATCATTCTTCTGTGCCTCAGGGAGCTTAGTTCAGTGCTGTCCAGCTACTCAAGCAAACCAGTGTCCCAGAACCCAAGATGCTGACCCTCTTCTGTCCAGACTCTTCCTGGACACACTCCATCTTCCATGCAGAACTTTCATCACATTGTTACGGATGACCCTTGTCATGCTGTTATAAGCAGACATTTTCTAAGTTTCCTTTCTCCCTCCATCCCTTACGCTTTCCTTCCTTTCTTCCTCCTTTTTTTTTTTTTCTTACTAACTACTCACAACTAGTTTCTTGGCTGCCTTCTGAAGCCACCAGGTACCATGTGCTATTCCTCAGCATCTGAAAAACATTATTTAACACTTTGCACTTATATTTTTCACCCCCTTGCCTAAGGCATGCATTGAAGTCAAACTGCTCAGAACTCATCTTTGCTTTTCAATGAATAGACTCGACTGATTCTTTTAACTATGACACAGTTGCTACCCTTCATTGAGTGCTAAGGGCCAAGAACTCTTAAACAACGTATGTGCATAGTCTAATGGAAACCTGACTTCCCTATTCGTCCCTCCTTTGCAGATGTGGAGACTAATGCTCAGATACATTAAGGAACTGGCAAGATCACACAACCAATAAGAGCCAGGGTTCAAACCCACAGATCCAGACAGTGAAAGCCAAGACCTAACCCCTGGGTTATTCTAATCAGGCCCCATTGGAACTGTGGGGGAGCTTAGCTTCTTCCTGTTCTCTTGTATTGTTGCACTGCAGTATTCCATCAAGATCCACATCAACCTTCATTTCTATAACTTTTGTTCACATTCTCTTTCTTAGGTTGCTTTAATCTCTGAGTCCCACTTATTACATTCCTTCCTCTTACCACTCTGGCTTTTCTAAATATGCCTAATATCATGTCATGATTAAGGTTCTAACCCTAGCTCACATGCCCAAATCCTGAAAGCATCAAAACAGAGTTGCTTGAGGCAGAGAGACAACGCAATGAAAATGCAGTATTAGCACGCCAGCCAGCAATGTATCTGGAGCCCCAGCAAAGAAACTATGTAGTGCAAACAAAGACATCTCCACTTCTCTAGATGGAATCTGCTGATGACCTTCAAAAAAGGAATGTTGTCTCCTCACTGTGAACTTACCCAGAGATACTGCTCTTGCCGATTGCTTTTGTTTGGGAGCATTCCTGCTTTGGTCTGGGAGTATTCATGGTAGGGATGTCAGAGGGCATTTCAGCTCAGAGGGAAGGAACGTTTTTGTCCACAATACCGTAGATGTTTTCCCAGTGACAGCTTTAAAGGTATCCTCTGGAAAGGTCACTAGTTATGGCCTCTGCAAGTTAAGTCTACAGAAGAAAATACATTCTCGGGAAGTTCTTTCCAAAGGTCGCCCAACTCTGTGGGTGATGTTCCCACAGCTGTAGGTTGAGGGCCAGGGTTTTCAGAACACCTGAGACCATCTGCAACATCTCATCTCAGCTGTCAGCGGCAGCCCTGGGAGGCAGGCTGGGAAGGAGCCACTTCCATAGTCAGGACCACCTGTATTCCCTTGGAATCTAGTGCCCAAGGACACTTGTTAACCACCTCAAACTGGCTCAGCTTTCTCCAGGTAGTACGAGCCATAATAGGACTTAGGCCCGTTAACCAATTTATTCAGTCTTTCTTCCTGCCTTCCAATCAATTTCACCAAGTAAATATTTATCAGCTGCTTCCTATAAATAAGCACTGTGGTAGGAATATGGGATACACATCATAAATACAATATGGTGATCTGAGTCTTAGCTAGGGAAGGAAAATAATAACCAAGTAAACACCTGAGTGGTTCATTACTGTTAGAAACACATTTACTATGAAGTTAATGAAACGTTAGCTCTGGGGTAAGCTGTGAGGTCTCTGGTGTGCAAAGGCCCCTTTCAAAACCCTGAGAGGTTGTGTCTGTCGGTTCAGGTGGTCTGGGCTAGCAATATAATATGCATAAACTCACATGTTTTTGTCAAGTTTGCAAAGTTAATATATCTAGGCATTCTCTTTCTCATTTATTTATTTATTAGCCTCATTTCTTCTATTACAGTTGTCCCAATTTTTCCCCCTTTCCCCTTCCCCTTATCTGTTCAGCCCACTCCCTGCTCCCACAGTTCATCCCACACCACTGTCCATGTCCAGGGGTCATTCATACATGTTCTTTGACTAATATCTTCTTCTTTCCACTCTCCCCCTTCCTCCTTTCCTCTGGCCACTGTCAGTCTGTTCCCTGTTTCCATGTCTCTGGTTCCGTTTTGCTTGTTATTTTATTTTGTTCATTGGATTCCTCCTATAAGTGAGATAATATAATATTTTTCTTTCACTGCCTGGCTTTTTTCACTTAGCATAATAGGCTCCAGTTGCATCCATGCTGTGGCGAAGGGTAGGAATTTCTTCTTCTTTATTTCTGCTGTGTTGTATTTCACTGTGTAAATGTACCACCGTTTTTTGATCCACTCATTTACTGTTGGGCAATTAGGCTGTTTCTAACACTTGACTATCAAGTATTATATATACATAGTGCTGCTATAAACATAGGGGTACATAAGTTGTTTTGAATTAGTGTTTCAGGATTCTTAGGGTACATTCCCAGCTGTGGAATTGTTGGGTCAAAAGGCAATTCCATGGAAATTTCATACCATTTTCCATAGTGGCTGCACCAGCCTGCATTCCACCCACAATGCACTAGGGTTTCCTTTTCTCCACATCTTCGCCAGCACTTGTTGTTTATTGATTTATTAATGGTAGCTGTTCTGACAGATGTGAGGTGATATCTGATTGTGGTTTTAGTTTGCATCTCTCTGATGGCTAGTGTGTTGAGAATTTTTTCACATGACTATGGGTCATCTGTATGTCCTCCTTGGAGAAATGTCTATTCAAGTCCCTTGCCCATTTTTTTTTAAAAGATTTTCTTTCATTATTTATAGAAAGAAGGGAAGGGAGAGAGGCAGAGAGGGAGAGAGACATCAATGTATGGTTGCTTTTCACCTGCCTCCAGCCACAGACCTGACTGGAGACTTGGTTTGCAACCTTGTTATGTGCCCTGGCTGGGGAATCAAACCCTTGCCCATTTTTAATTGGGTTATTTGTCATGTGTTCAGTCACATGAGCTCTTTATATAATTTGGAGATTAAACCCTTGTCCAAGATATCTCTGGTGAATATGTTCTGTACAATTGGTTCTCTTTTCATTTTGATGATGGTTTCTTTAGCCATGAAGATGCTTTTGAATCTTAGATCTTGCCTTCTGGTTTCTCCCTTTGGATACTACTTTAATGGCTGAGTCTGGTGAAGGCCAATGATAGGTACTGTCCATGTCTGGCCCTCAGCCGCCTTTTCAAACCTACAGGTGGTGATCCACAGTTTGTGGCTGTTTCCTCCAGGCTTGGTTGCTCCCAGGGTTGGCCAAGCTGCTCTGCAAAGCTGGTTTTTAACAGCACTGGGTTCAGGGATGTGTCAGCAAATGTTCCAGATCACTTCAAGATCTGCCTCTGCCTGTCTTTGCCTGCTGTTCTGCTGTCAATCTTATACTAGTCACAGACCCAACTGTTTCTGAGACGGCTTCTGCCACAGACAGGGGTTTCTGATTCTTGGATCTTCCATGGTAGCTGCTTTTCAGACTTCAGGGAAGATGGAGAGTATGTTCCCCCTTCCCCTGAGCCCCTAATCTGAGTCTGTCTGGGATTATTTCCCTGTACCTGACAGGGCAGGGTCCCTGGTAGGCTTCCAGAGCCCCAAGGCTCTGCCCCATCTCCCATTCCGGATTCTACTCCAGCGACTCCTTTGCTCTAGTCTGTGCCATCCTCTCTTCCTGGGGGCCCAAGGTAGGTATCCAAAAACACACAACCTGTGCTTGGCCCCTTTAAGGAAAACATATGTATGATGGGTTTATCTCCAGTGGTCTTCATCTTTTATCAGAGCAGAGAGCCCCCAGGGTGCAGACTCCTTGCTCTCCTGATCTTGGTGCTCTAGGAATAGCCTTTGTGTAGGTTATATGGACTCCCTTGTTGTAATTGGGACCTGATATTTACTGGCCCATTCATTGGTGAAAACTTTGCCCCTCTGGCTGACTGATTAAGGGGCTCAACACCCTACCAGGCCCACCTCTGCCTTGAGAGGGCATCCAGGTGTGGGTTGGATCCCTAGTCCCAGCTCATACAGGAGTCCACCTATGGACTTATCTCTCTCACACCAATGCCTCTCCCCCTCTTCCCAATTCAAGAGGATATATCCTGTGTGCATCATCTTCTTCTAAGTCTCATATCATCCTGATGGGGTGGGGGATGGAAGGGATGCGTGGAGCAGCAAAACCATGTAACACAGGACGGTGGCAGGGTGCTCACACCACTCCCTCCAGTGCAACTGCGCTCTCCCCGCTCTCCCCATTGGGCCTCCCATATGATCTCTGCCACGATCCATGCCGTCAGCGCTACCCTGGCCACCTCTCTCCACCCTGGCACTCCTGGCTCTTCAGCAGACTGCCTCCTCGGTCCAACTCTGTCATGTTTTCAGTTCCAGGGGTGCCCCTCTGCAGCGAGTACTGCAGTCCCCTGACCCTGTCTGCCTGGGTGGTAGGTGTACAGCCTGACCCAGTGGGTGCTGAGGCCACAGAGGCAATCTGGGCTCCAAGCACCAAGGTGTAGCTGCTCTGGCATCTTCTTCCCAAGGAAGCTATTGCAAATTCCACAAAATGGCTCACACTCCAACTCTACACAGCCAGGAGTGCCAGGCTGGGTGGTGGGTATAGTTCGCCAAAGATCTTGGAGCGCTGGCCACAGGTGCTCTCGCAGGTGGACAGGCACTCACACACGTGCACACACACCTGTCCACTCATCCTTGCACCTCACTTGCTCTCGAGTCGATTGTTCTGGAGCTTAGCTGCAAGACTGGTCTGGGGCTGGGAGCAAGTGGGTGGAGCTTCCAGCTACTCTCCTGCCATCTTAGAACCCCGGGGCGTTGTCTTTCTTAAAGAAAGCTCCCAAACATGTCTTCAGGGTGATCGCCATGAACGGAGCTGGACATAAATGACCATATGCACACAGAAACAACAATGACATTCCATTCTGACCTTTTGGGGAAGTGTGAAGGAAAGACATGCCCACAGTTGTAAACAGACCTGTTCTCATTTGCCTATTTTATTTCACAATGGCTTTAGGATTTCTTACATGCAAATTGAAGTTGATAGCACTCAGCTTGGGCTGGCAGAGAAAGAAGCATTTTAAAAGTAGCCGTTAGGCAACCCTTGTAAGCATGTGTTTGGTTAGCCTCTGCCTTCCTTGCTACAGAGAGAAAATAGGGAGGGGAAAAAGGGGCAAGAATATCATTTTCCCCGCAACCCTTATACTTCCCCCTTCTTCAGAGATGCTAGTGATGACAGTAGAGGTGAGTGATATTAAACATATTTAACACGTTTTATGGCATGGGTATGGATCATGCAGAAGAAAAGCCATAATCTCATATGACTTTACCAGTGAGCACTACCTCAGTATGGTTCGGATGAGAGCTTCTTAGATACTCTGAGTTGGCATAAGACCTATCTTCTGGTTGAAGTTCAAAGTGTTCTGATTGATGGGACCTTGATCCATGTTACCTGAGTAGCTATATTTCAGTCCTTTGTCTAACCTACTCCTTAGCTTATGGCTTGCCCTAGCAATGACTTTTTTTAGTCTGACAGAAATGGCTTGTTATCATCAGACAATCCATTTTCTATTCCTTCTATATTTAGAAGTAAGAGAAGTTGAAATCTAGTCACCCAGCTAAGGATTATATTTCTCAGCCTCCTTTGCAGCTAGGTGTGACCATGTAACCAGACCATCACCAACCATTTGTGAGTCAAATCAAGGCTCCACATCTCCAAAGGATGTCCAATGAAGACTGAAATAGTCAGCTTGTCCGTAGGAAGGAGTCCAGGAAGGGAAACAGAAAGCATCTATAGGAGGAACTTTGTTTTATGAAGATTGTGGAGCTACCATATCCTTCCCTAGTGATTTCTTCTCTCGCCCTATATACCACCCTTATACCAACAACTGCTCCACTCTGCTCAAGTGCAGCAAAGGAACTCAGCTCATAAACTCTATACAAATGACATAGACACACGAACTTTCCTAAACATACAAATCACCTGGGGGATCTTGTTAAAACACAGTCTGATTCCATACATCTGGACTAGGGCCTGGTATTCAGCATTGCTAACAAGCTGTGATACCAATGATGCTGGTCTGACCTCACTCTGAGAACTGAGGATCTAAAGCACTGGACCTTACTTTAAAGAGGTCCCCACCATCACTCCACTTCTAGTCTTCAGGTCCCGCCAGGTCTCTGAACCGGGGTGCACCTTTCCTTCCTTCCCTCCTCCTTCCAAAGGCCTGTCAAAGGCAATGGACCTTTCTGGTATGATTCCCAGTCTCCTTTTATTGACTTTTGATACCCTGCCTGAGGCCAGGCTCTTGGGCAGAACAAAAGGTTTATCCAGATGTGCAGCCCAGACAGTAGGCAGCCTAGAGCTTGATGGGTAGTATCAGAGAAGTTACCACCTCCTGACCTCACCTACTCCATGTCTCCCTTCTGCTAGGCCAGGGTCTTAATCCAAAAATTCCTTTCTCAGTAAGGCCTTTCCTGGCCATTTTTGCTAAATTAGCGGTCCCACACTGACGTTTCTTTTCTTGATTCTCCCAACACCCTTAAAAAACTTATTACCATCTAACCTATTTACATATTTACACATTTATTTTATTTATTGTCTGTCTCTCCCACTGGAATGTAAGCTACATCTGTGTTTATTGGAGGTCGAATGGCAGGCAGGCAATGCTCAGTACACCCAGAAACAGGGGCTCTGTAAGGGTGCCATCAGGGAGTAGCCACTGGAGATGAAACTGCTATCTTTCTGGGGTGCCAGGCAGGTAACCAAAGAAGGTATTCGGACATCTCAAATAACGCACTGATCTTGTACATAAGACCAGATCTCCAAAGGTTATGCCACCGTCCTCCTACCACTGCCATCAGTCCTCATTTGTGGAAACATTTCTGTGCCCGCCATTGTCCTCTTCGCAGCTCTGGAGGGTTAATATTATTACTTCCATTTGATAAGCAAAGGTACTGAGATTTAGAGAGTAAAGTATTAATCCAAAAAGCAGAGTTGGGATCTAAATCCAACTTCATTTCACTACAAAGACACAAGGGTTGGTTGTGAGAATCCCAGAGTGGAGCAGGGTCTGGAGGTGGAGTTCAAACGGCCCCAGTTTGGGGGAAAGAATGGCTCAAGCAGCTACAGACCAGGCAGTGCAAGCATGTATCCTAGGTTCTCTACCCCAGGGATCCTGCCCTTCTCACCCCTTCTCTGATCACAGTAATTCCCCCAGGGCACTGCCCACTGTCCTTCCTTCTGTGAAAAAGGTTGGTCTAATGATGCTTCCCCCTCACCCACCTTCAGCTTTTCACAACTCCATCCCCCAGCAATGCCAGCCCCCTGGGTCCAACCATTAGTCCTCTCTTCTTTCATGCCCTCACCCACATATCTTAGAAAGGAGCATGAAGTGCGCTCGCACTCTGCCACTCCTCACACTTTTCATAATCATTTCAAGTGTAACTCCACACAGGCAAAAGCCTGGCCACGGCTCTTCTGAGGAAGATGAATTTATTTATATTCACTTCCATTCAATTGCAAGAGGGTTCATTGAGTGCCTGCCAGCCAGCTTTGCTCAGGATTTCCACCTAGGGAGGGAGAGGAATGGAAAAGGGAGTCCTCCGAGCTAAGGGAAGGGTTTCTGGCTTCTGCTTTGCTCCTTGCACCTAGGCTGTTATTAAAGCTCACACACCTCCTCAAATGGAACCGGCACCTGTGACCTGCACCTCTGCCCACTGAGTGCTCTGCCTCCATTATTAAAGCATCCCTGCAATTAAAGACAAGGGGCAGTACCTGCGAGATGTACTCTGGGGCGTCTGAACAACCTCACTCGCCTGCTTCCTGTGACTGACATGTAATCACGACCTGTATTTAGAGAGCGCCCTTCTCTGAGGAACTCAAATGGCTTCCTGGACATGATCTCATTTATTCTGCCAACAGCCCTATGAGGCTGACTAGAAAAAGGTATCCTTTGTCAATCCTGCTTGCTCTGTTTCCAGAGGAGAGAACTGAGGTCCCCCAAAATTAAGGTCAACATGAGTCGATGAGACAGCTAGTAATAAACCCCAAATCTCCTGACCCCCGTCCAATGGGATAAGCTGTCCATCCATCCCTTCCTGACAGCCTGAGTAAAAAGAAGGATTTTTATATTTCTATACACAGGACTTAAGAGAAAGATTAATTTTGTGAATTTGTGCTTCTTCATAAAAGAGAATAGGTAAACTAGCCCAAATATAAGCCAGAGAAAACTCAGGATTTAAAATAGTGAGAACCAAGGACAAGATTAACAATAGGCAGAGAAGTGTGATGGGGTGGGCTTCCAAAGCTCTGAATTGCTGAAATCTCAGTTGATTGTAACACCTGAAAGGAGAGGCATGCATTCCACATTAGGCATGAAACATGAGGAACCATGAGTCATTCAAAAGGACTAATGCCTCATTTGTTCTTCAAGGTTCACTGATTTTTGAAATATCCAAAACAAAGGCAGATGGCTGTGATCTATGGTTCTGCTTTCTCAGATATGGCTGCTCAGATGCCCAGGTTCTTGGCTGATAAATAAGGAATAGGGCATGGCATTGAATAGAATGGTGATAATGGCTAACATTTATTGATCACTTACTCTGAGACAGACATAACTATTCATGTACTTTGTATTTAATCCTCCCAGCAATCTTATGAGATCACATTATAATCCCCATTTTACGTTTGAGCAAACTGAGGCTTAAGAGTATGGCTCATGGGTCCAATACGCTTTACACTAATTAATTTGTAGAGGAACATTAGATGTTTTTAATGATGGACATTATAATTTTCTGTTCCCAAGAAAGCAAGTGGGATGTCAGGATGACTCAATACGGAGAAGCATATCCTACTTTTTAAAATTCAGTGACATCTTCCTGCCTGGAAAACTTCAACCTTCATTTGAAAACCATCATCCTCATGACAATTTCAAGCATTTAGGTAAGTTCTAACAGGCCTAGTATAAGTTGATTTCCCTTAGTATCATGAAAAATAAGCTTGGAGCCAAATGATATAAATAGTCTTTTAGAGAGAAATTTACAGTAGCTAAGCTGTAAGCCCTTTGAAAGTGGGGAGTGCCTTTTTGAAAAATATCTCCCCTGTCCCTCTATACCTGGAAGGGTTTATGAGCATTTGGTAGAGCTGCAGAGGTCTGCCAGGCAGGCAAGTTGGGAGAGTGGGCATACCTTGAGATTAGGAGTCAGGAGCCCTTGGGCAAGACACTTTGCTTCTGTGCTTCAGTTTCTTCCTCTATAAAATGGGGAGTCTGACAATCTATTACTCCATGATTCCAACAGCCTATGCTGGGGCTCAGAAAATGTTTGTTGCTACTACTTTTAAATATCAAAGGAAGACATGATACCTTGTTTTTATACCTGCTCTCTATTGCTTTCACCCCTCACCTTTCCCAGGGTCTCTCTACTTCTTTATTGCCTATTAATAAGATCAGAGACAAAGAAAATGAACTTGTCCAATGTCACTGTTCTTTGACAAACCTAAAGCATCATGAAGACAGGAACTCTGTTTTTGCTCACCAATGCCTTCCCAGTGCTTAGAATATAGCAACTATTTGATAAATATTTGTAAAGAGTGAAAGAATGGATGGATATTTTTGAAAGAATAAATGAACACAGGGACATTTTCCGGAAGTCAAGAGTGGGAGCTATTTTTGATGACAAAGTATTCAATTACAAAAGACTTTTTGAACTTATTTTTTTCTAGAGATCTTTAAACAATTTTTTAACTTAGAAAATAAATGGAAAAATATGGATAATGAGATTCTAAAGAAATACAAATGACCAATGAGCATATGTAAATTTGTTCAACCTTCAGTAATTAGGGAACCACAAGTTAAAATGGCAAAATACCACTCCTCTCTATCAAATTAGCATGCACACACACACATATACACACTCTCTCTCTCTCTAAGACAATATCCACTTAAAGATAACATTAATGGTTATGTAAATCAGTAAAGACCATGGCAGATAATTTGATGTTTTTCTCAAAATTAAATATGACTACCATTTGGCTATTTGCTATGGTCTGATGTTTATGTCTTTAAACTTCCTATGTTGAAATTTAACCACAAACATGACGAAGTTAGCGAGTGGGGCCTTCAGGAGGTGATTTGATCAAGAGAGCAAAGCACTAATGAATGAGATTAGAAAAGAAACTTTCTTGTAAAATAGACCTCAGAGAAATACCTAACCCCTTCCACCACATAATGTTCTAGCAAAAAGACAGCTTTCGATGAGGAAGTGGGTCCTCACCAGATACCAAATCTGATCTCAGATTTTGAGCCTCCAGAACAGCAGAAAATAAATGTTTATTGTTATGGGCCACATAGTTGATTGTATTTTTTGATATGGCAACCCAAATAGACTAAGACATCATTAGTTTCTCTTCTGGGTACCCATTCTATAAAAATATCCATGCTGCACTCAGAAATCCATGTAGAGAATGTTTGTTGCAGCATTTAATAGTGAAAAAATAAGGAGCAACCTAAATGCTCCATAGGGGAGTGTGTTATTCAGAATATACTAGGTTATACTGTGGTTTAAAAAGAAAGCACTGGCTTAACATGGCAAAGGATGATATCTCACTCACCCCAAGGTTTGCTCTGAGTCCAGACAACCAGCATGGTAACTTTTCTTCAGGTTGAGACTTAGCTTTCCAGGCTGTTTATATCTTGTGGCTGTGCCATCTCAATAGAAGGCCATCTCCATTGTTTTAGTGGATGGAGGCCTGGAGGGCCCCACACCTGCAATTAAATACTTTAGCCCACATGGCACAAAGCACTGCTACTCTCAACCCACTTGCCAGAGGTAGTCATGTGTCTCCAAATAACTACATGGAGCAGGAAGTATATAATATTTTCATATGTCCTGATGAGAAAACAGCTGGATATGGGTGAGTGCTAAAAGTCTTAACCCCATGAAATAGTTAAATGGGGTAGCCATGCTGCAGAATATTATGCAGCTGTTAAAAAGCACTAGGTGGATCTACATTTAGTAGGTGAAACAATCTTCAAGCTTGAAAACTTTAGTAGGAAAATGTCTTAAATAATTTTATTCCTTTTATATTAAAAATAAGTATATTTAGGCCCTGGCTGGTGTGGCTCAGTGCATTGATTGAGCACCAACCTGTGAACCCAAGTGTCACTGGTTCGATTCCTGATCAGGGCACATATCCAGGTTGCAAGCCAGGTCTCCAGCTAGGTCCCCAGCTGGAGGCAGGTGAAAGGCAACCATACATTGATGTTTCTCTCCCTTTCTGCCTCCCTCCCTTCTCTTCTCTCTAAAAGTAATGAATAAAATCTTAAATAAAGAAAGAAAAATAAATATATTTATGTACATTTACATATGTGCAAATGCACAGTAAAAGGTCTATCTAGAAGGATACACTCAAGCTGTGGTTAGTTCTAAAGAAAGAGCTGGGTAAGAGAAAGGAGCCAGATCAAAGTTTCTTTCAACTTTCACTGTATATTTTTCTACATCATTCACTTCTTTTAAAATAAGATCAAATGTATACATTTACTATGGATTAAAGTTGCTTTTATACTTTGTAAACACATCTGAGAATCTCTGCTCTGTAGGAGCTCTTGAAAAGACTTAAAGAAAATGTTTTTCCAAAAATGCAAATAGATTCATATTGGAGCCATAGCCAGATGCTCTTAGGCATAGACAGCATTGGAAGAGAACAATTGTTTTAGTGTCTATTCCCCAGACACAGATTCCAACACCTGAAGATTTTTCTGCAGGCCTTTGATGGGGCATGTGCTCAGCCAGGAGTAGTACCTGTGAGGGGTGGCAGAAGCCGGTTGGGCAGAGTTACATGCGGGTCTGTCATGCAGTTACAATGCAGGCCTCAGTCAATCATACTGCAAACTCTGGCCCTTCAGAAGTGTTCCATGAAAGCAAGTATGCCCTCTCTATCCACCAGACATCAGTTGGGGCTGTCCAGGGTGGGGTGTGACATTGGCCAAGGGTATCCCCGACTGAGGGGCTGCCTGCTGTGTGCCCATCTCCCAGAAAGGCCTGGGCTATGAAGGTGTGGAGCTGCATTCTAGCACTTCTTCAAGGGGACAGTCATAGGACAGGGGTCCGCAGAAGCACCTGGGGGCAACAGGGATTTTTAACTTATTTTCAGGTCCCAGTGCACTTCCATCAGATTTGGGGTGTTCCCATTGCTGTGGGTAGCTCCTACTTTTGGGGGTTGGAGGGGTGCTGGCCTCAGTATCGGAGTCCTGTGGCAAATCCTGACAAAGTTATGGAACTTTTCTTGGGGGTTAAAATAAATTGAGGTGTTAAAAAAAATTCATGTTTCCCAGGCAAAATTCAGCCCCAGCCCTTTGTAGGAATTAGGAAAAAGTGCCTTTTCTGGAGCAGGGCAGCAGATGGGGGCAAGACGGACAAGTAGAAGAACAAACTAGACAGGGGTTCTGGCTTGGCGAGCAGAGCATGGCCGGCTTTCAGCACCCGCTTGCCCTATTCAGTCAGTGAACCCCTTGTGCAGCAAACAGTGGGTACAACCACATCAAGTGACCAGTCTTCCTTTCCACCTTCCTGCTTTTCTCCATCCATTGTTCAGCGAATACCTTCCCTCTGTGCCCTGCTCCCCACCGGGTAGGCCATGAAAATCTAAAGGTAAGTAAGATGAGCTGCCTGACTTCATGAAGTTTATAGTCCAGTAAGGAGAGCAGCCACGTAAACAGATAAATCCAGGATTCTGATAGTTAGGATGAGACCATTTATATGGCAAAAGTCAGGGAATCAGGCAAATTCATAACAGAAATAAGACTCTAGGAACTCACCTTCTCAGAGACCAATGCATAGTTGGGGCAAGTAGTAAAATTGGAAAATGTTTGCTGTTTGGAATCCTGACTTTCATCTAAGAGACATGAATAAGCATTCATGAAGAAGAGCCATTGGCCCTGTACTCACCTCAACGGGTTTGTAACAGCATTTGGGAGAGGGAAGTTTGAAACAAGTTGGGGACACTGAGGAGTAAGGGAGGAGAAGAGTAACATAACTTTTTGTGGAAGAAAGGCTAGAGAAAAATCCTCACGGAGAATGAATTGTTAATTTATATCTGGTGCAAGTAAAATCTTTATAATACTCCCTCCCGCCTCCTCAGAAAAACCCCATCATTATAAGTCTAGTCATAGTTCCAAACTGCCTAGGGTAAGGGGAGGAGACTAAAGAAAAACTTAGTTCTTTTTAAGTTGTCATGAGTCAAAACCATTGGCCCTAGAGGCAAAGCAGACCATGAGAATATTAATTTATCAGCATTCACACAATTACTGGGAAAGTCTTAGATTTTGGGGGGCCATGGAATTGGGGACTTGAGCCCATTTTAGGCACCTCTTAAGAAGCAGAGAGGTTCCAGCTCATCTCTAGTTTGGAGCAATAATGTGTATAAAGTTGTGTGTCATGTTTTCAATCCAGGATCATGATCCCACACGTACGGCAGCCAGGCAGCTAGAGGGGTGCAGCAGGTTGGATCTGAGAGAGCAGAGAGTGGCAAGGACTGTGGCAAGAACCCAGGTTCCATAGAAGGGGACAGTGGCCACCCAGCTCCGGCTAAATGCTGCCTTGTAAGTATGCAAACCCAATGTTGTCAGATAGTCTACACTTTAAGAGAAAGCAGAAATGTAAATGTTTGAGAAAAACCTCCATTTTTGAAAAAAGTGAAGCAATCCAGAAAAATATTTTTAAACTTTAAGGGTCAAGCATAAGATATCTCCTGCTGCACATGGCTTCTAATTTAGAAGGCAGAGAAACACAGAGACAAGATCCATTTTTAGAGCCAGTAATGAAGTGAATGACATCAGTGAGTGAGACGTGGGAGGAAAAGCTCTGCCTAGTGAGTCCTAAGTTCAGGACTCCAGGTTCAGCTTCACTGCTAATTGTCCGTGTGGCCCCAGTGAAATAATTTATAATACTTGGGCTTTAGTCTCTTAATCTGTAAAATGAAGGCATTAAATCTGACACTCTCTTAGCATAGGAGATCCTACCATTAAGGGCAGAAGGGAAGTTTAAGCTGCAGAAAACTAAGCCCTTGGTGTGTTTCCAAACGTATCAAATTCATTGACATTTCCTGTGTGTCTGCAAGGTGTATGGCATTGATCATGGAATTCTTGCTTACTCTGAAAAAGTAAACACAAACTCCAAAGACACTGTCGTAATTGTTCTGCCTGCCTGAAAACAATGCTTTCAAGTGGGAGAAGGGACCCCATAAGAGGGCACAGTGTTCCCAGCACCACAGCAGGTGAGGAGCAGTCTGTCAGTGACGCTGAGCACATTGGCATGCTTCCCATTCGTGCTGACACCCCTCCAAGTCGGCAGCCCCACTGATGTTTGCTCCGTAATCCCCAGATACGTCACTGAACCTGTGTGTGTGGGCCTGGTATCTTTTGTCAGTATAGAGTAAAACCTTGGGGAAAATATGTTGTACACTGGTGCAGATGTTCTGACATTAAATCATGTTTCCCTGAAAATGTATGAGGCATGGTCCACTGGTTTGCCTCTTGGCAAACTGCCTTTTGCTGAATTGAGACCCTATCCCCCATCCCCCAGGTTACTTGGAATAAGCAGAGGTGCCATTTAGGCCTTTCAGCTTCATCTTGAACCCCAGGATAGCCCCACCCCCTCAGGAATTTGGGGTGGCAGTAGTTGGGTCTAAGGATCCCAAAACAATGGGATAGGGGGAAGGTGGGATGGCTGGAAGGATGAGAAGCAGCAGCCAAGACTGAGGGGCAAGAGAAAACTCAAACAGAGCCCTGAGATTGAGTAATTTTAGGAGGCAGCACTGTTTATGGAACATTTCACTCTTGATAGCTACTGTCACATTCTAGTCATTAAAGTGCATTTACTCGTGGGTTGTAGAAATTACTTCCCATGGGAAATGAAAGCAATTCCTTTTTCAAAGGATGCTTTGTTTGCTAAGTGAAGAAAGTAAAGCATATGATGGTGCAGTGACTGTAGCCTACATTCCCTGATAAGTCAAGTTCATTACTTAGTCAGATTGCAAGAATAAGTTACCAAAAAATAATAATGATAATAATAATAATAATGGCTATATTCACTGAGCACCTACTATATGCCATGCTTTGAGCTCAGCATTTACAAATGTACTTCAAAGAATCCCTGGGATCTCTCATTAGCCCCGTTTTACAGATGAGGAAACTGAGGCTTAAAGAAGCTAAATATATTTACTCAAAATAACACAGCTGGGGACTTAAACCTGATCTATCTGATCTACAGCTCATTCTTATAAGTATGGACCCCTGACTACACTACACATGTTTGAGAAGTCTTATGTCATTCTTGAAATAAAACTTCTCTCAGCAAATACTGCAGGAATAAGATGTGACTGAAACACCTAAGAGGGCACAAAACAGTGGTGTTTCTGAAATCGGAGTAATCGTCCTGGATTTTGGCTTTAATCTATTATATCCAACAGAATGCACCTTTCCTTCTGCCTGCAGGTATCAGGGTCCAAATCTTAAAATATCTGCAAATTAACATGAGACCATGCTATTGTCCAAGGAAATGAGACTGCAGCTCTGCCCTCTGCTGCTTTGCCAGCCAGACCCCATTCTTGCCTTGTTAGCATTTATATAAGTAAGACCTCTGGCTGGAGCGCCAGCCTACTGTACCTCACTGCCCTGGGTATTCTTACCTTGATTCGTTATGGTGAAGCTCTAATACCTGACTTCATTTCTTCCCTTCATGCCTGATGGAACACCAGGTGCTCCCTGGGCCCTAACTAGTCTCACATCAAGCCACACTTAATCCCAACTGAGCTATGACTAGTAATTGAATCCTTCCCTCCTTTGTATCCTATTTTCTAGTCTTCAAAGAGCTTTCAAACACATTATCTTGTTTGTGGTGACATAATCCGTCAATGGGACACCAGTGAAAAATCCACTGTATCCCTGTCCAGAGCACACCAAGAGCTTCTCTCTTTCTCTTGAGAGCAGGGCACGAGGCTGGACTTGGGAAAGGTTTGGTTTTGGGCTGTGGTACTAGGAGGAGCAAGGGACCCACCCTTCTCCCTTCTTCCTGCAAGTCCGTTGGTGTTAGGAAAGTTGATTAAAGAATGGAAGGTAAGAGCCATAGTGGCGCTGGTGATGTGGCTTCTTAAGTTTGCATGCTTTCACTGAGGTGTCCCCTACCTTTAAGGTAGTTGAGGACTTTAGTTTATCCTTCAGAGGAGCCTTTCCCCTCCCCACACTGGACCTCTCTCAATTTGCCAGTAGCTCCGAATGACTTTTGCCATTGGCCAGCTGCCTCTCCCTCAGCTCAGCGCATGGGGCCCTCCCAGCCCACCAGTCCCAACCCACCTCCAAAGTCCAACACTGTCCACAGTCCTTACATAAAAGGAGAGAGACCTTTTCTCATTTAAAACTGCTTCCTGAATGCAATGCAGCCTTTAGCCAGATGTATTGGTGAGGCTTAGAGAAAGCAAGGGAAGCCAGAGTTGAGTTTGGAGCGCAGGGCCGGAGGAGCTGCACTGCTCTGCACAAAGGTCCCTGGACACGTTTTCTGCGCTGCTGAGAGCTGAGAAGTGGACAAGGGCATGAGGCGTGAATCACAAGTGGAGGCAGATGCCTACATCGACTGAAATGGCCACAGTGGTTGACAGAAATGAAAGTCCAGTAACTGATTTTCAGTTGTTCACAGAGCTGTGATGCGCAGTCCTGTTTCTCCAAAGTCAACAAAGTCTGACTTATTAACATCTGCACAAAAAGTGCAAAAATTAAGGGAAAAGAGGAGTCTCGTGACTAAAGGTGGAGAAGGAAAACCTCCTGAGGAGTGAAATGTAAAAGGGACAGAGTTTGAATGAAGCCAAAGTTTCCATGAGAACATAACCCAAAGGAATTATGGGATGGGAATGGAAGGGGGCATGAGATAGCAGAGTTATGGGGCCATGGAGGGATAACTTATCATTCTCATGGGGACAGTCAGACAAGCAGTCATATGTCCCCATTCAATGGATGAGAAAACGAAGACCCGCATTGGTCATAGTCCTTGCCCGGTGTTCCACACCTAGCAGGTAAGGAAGTCCAGGTTAGAAGGTAAAACCATGTTCTGTTCCTAGCTGAGCTATGCCGCATATTTGCCAGCTAAAAGGCAATCCCCCCAAATAATCAAAAGTAAACAAGCACCTTCTATGTAACTTGTTGTAACCCATGACATCACCAGCCTTCTCACTCACTTTGCTATCAACTTCATCGTTAGTGAGAGTTGGAGCAGAAGGGAGAGAAGGGTCATTTCAAGGCCAGGGACATTACTAGGGCAGAAACACTAGGGAGGACATCACATCAGCAAACATGGAATGGGTGGGCAAAGGGTGGGGAACTTCATGAAGCAAGTGAATGGTCAGCCCCAACCTGGCCCAAGCTAAGCCTGGCAGGGTCACGAGTCCTGACAGGGCCCACTGTGCATAAGCCAGGAGGTGAGAAGAGAGCCCCCATTCTCTGCATTTTTTTCCTCTGCAGAAATCCTTGTGAATTCTCCCAAGTTGGCGCAATATTCCCTCTGCCTGCCTGCCTTCTGAAACCTTTTTTCTGCCTTGTGACCTTCTCCTCTATTGACTGTGTGCTGCACTCTGAGGACCCGTGATTGGGGCTGTTTGCTGGATCTTTCATCTCCTGGGCTGGGTTCTTTGTGGGCTCTTGCTTACTGGGTAAACTGCTGGTTGATCCACTGATGTTTTCACCATGAAACTTGTGATTCTCACATGATCCTCAGTAAGAACCAGGCTGAGGCCGTGTTATCTGTCACTTGTAGGTAGCCCTGAGCATTTCTTTCAGCTACACGCTCAAGTGACTAAGCCTGGTGCTGTCTCCTGATGGTTTCTCCCCTGGAACTGTCCCTGAGGCTGTCACCTAAGGACTTCATTCCCAGAGGCTGTCCCTGGGGCTACAACCAGAATTCTGGAGCCAGAAAGACAGGGATGGTGAAGCCATAGACTTCGGGAGAGGGAAGCAAGGTCCCCTTAGTGGCAGAGGGCTCAGTGGCTGGCTGATCATGTGTTTCTTTCCATTTGGGGTGCCCCCACTTAGCCTGCTGTCCCAGTGTATTTAGTAATAGCATCTCCTTTCTGATCTCAAATGGCCTGGTGTGGATGATAACTTGAAAGATTATCTAAAGTAGTAACCTCAGCCTGGAAACCTTTTGTTCAAACAGAAACGTACTCCCACTGCTTCCTAAGTAAAAGAGAAAATAGGGAAACTCTTCTGGTGGGAGGAGTGGAGGAGGCTGACCCTCACCAACGCTGCCCAACGTTCACATAAGCACATCACCCTGCCACCACTGTGGCTCCCACCTGCTGTGGCAGCCCCAGCCCATGGGAGCCTTAGAGCTCCCTTAATTTTACAACTGAGGGACCTGGGGTCCAGGGAGAAGTAAGGAATTGTGTAAGGCCTTACCACTGGTTAATGAAAGTGCCCAAGCTGGAAATCCATCACCAGGCCAAATCTCCTTTCAAGTTGTCAAATGGTCTTAAAACTAAATGCCTATATGAACAATTTTGCACTAGCCTTTCTATATATATATATATATATATATATATATATATACGCACACACACACGCACACACACACACACATTCAATATATATGATATATCCCCTATAAAATGCATGTGAAATTTCCGTTATGGGGAAAATGGTCACAAGTTTTAAAGAATCACCCGTTTCACATGTGAGAAGTCCACAGAGCACAATAAGGGAATTGTTTCGGGCTGAGGTAACTCAGTGTGAATTGTGTATGTATTATTAAAGTAAACAGTGCTTGGGGACAAATGCCTTTTCTAGAGATTGTATCCTTGAAAATATTTGGATGGACTTCATTAATCCCAACAAGCAGCGCTCAAAAAGTCAAACAGGAAGCAAAGCTCATGCTGTTGTAGAAAATAAATGACACCCTTGTCCCTCCCTGGGCCTCCTCAGCATAGAGAGCTCTCCCTTTGTCTCAGCTTTTTCTTTCTTTCTTTTTTTTTTGAACACCAATTTGGCAAACGTAAATGGAAACAATCCCCAGCGTGGAAGCACACAGCTTCCCTGAGCCCCTGGTCATGTAAATAGCAGGCTACCTTCCCCTCTACCTTCTGCTCCCACCCACCTCACCTGGGACCCAGTTAGGCAGTGTCAGCTTGAACCCTGTGCAGGGAAAGCAGTTACTAAATGCAAATCAGAAAGCAATGAAACCATTTTATGGCCTAAGAAAGGCCGGAGGGAAGCAAAGTCATGTGCACAGTAGCCTGCTTGTGGTAGCTTCCAGGTAGAGGGCAGGGTTTTGTTTCTTTTCTTTCATAACCTTGTTGTAGTTTGATCCAGGCACTGTACGGCTGTCTCTCAGGGGAGCACGAGCCTGGTTCTCTGCCCACACAAACCAATGTGTCGGCCCCAGGAAGCAATCATTTCGTCCTTCTAGTGTAGACAAGAAACAGCCTGGCAAGGTGGGGCTGCATCCAGGATGGTCCTTGCCCTTCTCACCTGCTGACTCATAGTATTTGCATAGCTGGGATTCTGAGGAAACACCATAGTCCACCAGTGCAGAAGATCTGGGTAATCTATGCAAAGTATGTTTCCCCTGCTGGGAGGCAGAGACAACAATGAGCTGACATTAGAAACAATAGAGTACAAATAAAATCTAACATTTATTCAGCCCTTCGTTTGGGCTTGTTCCTCTAATTCAAGCCTGCCTAAAACCCACGCAAGTGAAAACTATCATTATCTCATTTCAGAGAATAGGGAACAGGACTTGAAAAGAAGATGCAAGGACTTCCCCAATCACTCAGCAAGGAAGAGGTGGCCATGGCAGGAGGGTTCGAGCCCAGGCAGTCCAGCTCCAGAACCCTTTACAACCAACGCAGGAAACCCAGAAGCCAGGCCCAGGGTCCCCAGACTTGGCTGTGATCACCTGGGCTCTGGTCAAAATGCATGTGCTGGTAACAGCGGGAAATTGTAACCATGGGAAATTGTTACTCACCCCACCATTCTTGAAGTGCTTCTGTAAATGCTGATTCTGACTGACAATGTAGCTGCTAGATAAACGTGTTTGTACAAGCACCCTAGGAACTAACTTCAAACCATACAGACTCTGGCCTTCAGGCATCCCAGCTCTGGGAGATTTGCTGACCTTCACCCATGGAGCCAGGATGACCGGAAGCCAGGACGACTAACCTAGGATGATGCACACAGAACAGGACCATCACTTGCCCTGTCGGAAAATGCTGGTCTGCATGTAGAGGACTTTTCAACCTCCCTCCCTTGGTCTCTTTGTGCTGTTTTCTTGTCCTTCCTACTGAAAATCTCTGCCTCCACTGAGAGGTGGAGATGGGCTTTGAGACATGAGTCTCGCACCTTCCCAGGGAGATGGGATTTGAGGTGCGAGTCCCTTTTCTTCAAGATGGCTGACGCCTGAAAATAAACCACTTTCCTTTACCTCAACAACCGCCTCTCAAGTATGGTCTTTCTCAGCTGCAGGCAGCCGGACTAGGGTTTGGTCACATTTTGATTCTAGCACTCCGGGATGTGTCAGAGGCCTCGCCTATCTAATGCGTTTCCAAGGGACACCAATGCTATTGTGGGGCATGAAGGATCAAGGGCAGTAGTTGTCAAACTTTCTGTAAAGGGCCAGATAGGTACTATTTTAGGCTATGTGGGGCCACATGCAATCTCTGTTGCATATTCTTCTTACTTTTTTACATCCTTTAGAATAGAACATGGTCCTTAGCTCTTGGCTGGTGGGCTGCATTTGGCCAGAGCAGCAGGGCACTGCCTCCTGAGCTGGAGCCCTGAGGGTAGAGTGGTCGCCCTGCCGACAGCCCCGGGTGAGGGTCCTCTCCAGTGGGTGTGTGCGAGCTGTCCCTGGTTCGTCAATTAGGAATAGTCCTTGGGACAGGCTGTGTCCACAGTGGCCAGCCAGTTTTGGTGACAGAGAAGAGGAAGGCTGACCTACACCAGAAGGAATCCATTGGGTGAGTGAGCAGTCTGGGGCCGGGGAGTGGAGGATGGAAGGGAGCAGGAATTGCCCACACACCACTGAGCTCTTCTCCACTGGGGAGCGAGGCAGAAAGTTATCTGGGTGCTGCGCCATGGAAGAGAGGTCAACCCCAAGGTCCCTTCAACTTTGCCTGAGATCCTGTGATGCTCACGTGTCCGGCTTATCTGATGTAGGCATGAGATACTGTGCGCACACAAGATCTGCACATCTCAGAGCCTCTGTGGGGTTGCCCCCTTTATCTCTCAGTCCAGGCAGGGAACAGGGGGCTGAACCATGGCGAGGCTGGTGAACCTCCACACTCCGGGGGAGGCGGGAAATAGCGCCGTGCTCCAGACTCAAAGGTTCTGAGCAAGGGTCCCCTGCTCAAGAGCCTTCGCCAGCCTCTGGGGAGCCCTGCTGCTTGTCCATCTTTATTATAACATGAGAATGAAGTGGAGTCATCTACTTCCAGGACTTCATTCTGTAAAATAATTAGGTATACTAAAAAAGATTTTTCTATCCATCAGGTGCTAAGAAAGGGCTGAGTAACTCATACACCTCTGTGCGTCTCTCTGACTTGGTTTGTTCTCTTCTATTCCCTCACCTTTCTTTTATTTCCCTCCCTTTGACATAGGCAATGATGCTGTTCTACCTAAAGCACATCTTTTGGTTGCCTGGGCTCTTACCAAATGCGGATTACTCTGTATCCATACACAGTGTATATTTTAATTGACTTCAGCAGTATTGTGCGCATAACTTATTCTGCTTCTTGCTTCTTCACACACCATCATGTTTTTGGATGCAGCCAGAAGCTATGTGTAACAATATCTGTTTCTTTTAAAAGCTGCATGAACTCCACAGACAGTAAATATTGCCTTTGTAGTCTCCAGTGATACTCACCCAAGCACCCTCCAGCTTCTTGTCATTGCTGTGTTGGAAACCTCATGCTTAAGAAATTTCTTGTGATATTTATTCAGGGGTGAAACTGCTGGGCTGTAAGGGTGATGTATACATGAAGTTTGACTTTACTTACCAGATACCTCTCCAGGAAAGCTGCACCAGTCCATACTCCCATCAGCAGTAGATCAGGGTTCTTACTCCTGCATCTCTCCCAACACTTGTCATGAACCACCTTCTAATTCTTCTAGTCTAGTAGCTGTAAGAGGATAGGTAGCCCATTGTTGTTTTGGCCTGTGCATCTCTGATTACTCAGGAGTTGGAGCATTTCTGTATATGCCTTTTAGCCTTTGGGGTTTTCTTTTTCTTTTTCTTTCCTTTTTGTTTTGTTTTGTGTTGTGTTAATTGCTGGTTGCTACCCTTCAACTATTTTCTTAATGCTGTGCTTATTTTTATCTTGATTTGCAGGAGTTTCTACAATAGTCTAGAATCTAGACATTGGCCATTTGTGAGGTTTAGGCATTGCTGGTATTTTCTCTCCATTTGTCTTTGCCTTATTCCTGGTATTGATTATTAAACAGGAATCCTTAAAATTGGTATAATCAAATATATTTATTTTTTTACCTCATGATTTATACTTTTTTATTCCAATTTTACACACAAAGAAAGTCCTTCTACTATCATAGACCACAAGCTAGTTTCCTATATTTTATCTTAACATGTGATTTTATATGTCAGATTTAGGTTGTCACTTCATCTAGAGTTCACTCTTGAGTGTAGTCATATGAGAGGTTGTAGCACCTTTGTTTCCAGTTTTCCCAGCACCATCTGTGGTGCCACTTGGGAATGTATATGGGAAATATATCATAGCTGATGGCACAGACTTAGTGTTAATGATATTCATTGTATTATTAAAATCTTTTTACTAAAGTATTGTTGACATGCAATAGTATATTAGTTTCAGGTGTACAACATAGTGATTGGACATTTATATACCTTATAATGTGAATACCACACTAAATCTAATAACCATCTGTCACTGTGACAAGTTGTTATGATACTATTGACTTTATTTCTTGTACTGTACACTATATCTCTGTGACTTATTTATTTTATAACTAGAACTCTGTATCTTGTATTCCTCTTCACCTTTTTCATTCATCCTCCACTCACTCCCTTCTTTGTAATATTGTTTTAAATAAAAATGTAAACAACGTTGGTGTACAACAGCTGAGAACTGATTAAATTAAAGTACATCTATACAAATAGACTATCATGCAAGGACTAAGACTGATGTACTAAAAAAATGCATAATGCCATGGACAGTCATGTCTTATTGCTAACTGGAAATTGCTGGTTTCAAAATAGAGTAGTGAATGATCTTACGTATGGCAAGACACCATGTATATACATGTATTTAATTGGTAAACACTCAGATGATATTGCTGGTACTTTATGGACAATAGGATTCTGATGACTAACGAGTAGAGATAGGGCCTCATGAGAGAACATTAGAAAAACCTGGTTCACAAATGGAACCAAGATTTTCAACCACAAAGGCCCATAACAGTCAGACATCATTGGTGGCAAAGTAAGTAGCAAGCACAGCCCTGCTCCTAGAACTTCTCAAATGCTAAGGTACATGTTTTTACCTGGGGATCTTGTTAAATAGCAGATTCAGGTTAAGGGGGTGGGGAGGGACCTGAAATTCTGCATTTCTAACAAGCTCTGGGGGTATGATGAGGTTTTTGAGTTGGGTTTGGGACCCCCTCTTGGGCGGCCGCTTAGCTCTGTGTTGCTTACTTCAACGGCGGAGGCGCTGAGGAAGAGCCAACAGCCTTTCCAAGTTAGTTAGACAAGATGAAAGAGTGGAGAGTTTAGTTTATGTGGGTTTGTTGTCTTGAGACTGTTGTTTTTGAGGGTCAGAGCATGGGGGTATATACGTCAGAATTGAAATATCTCTTATCAATGGTAAATACGGACTAGCAGACATCTTCCTGACTTCTTTCCCTTTTCTTCCTCACGGTCAGATTTAGCCACCCATTTCCCCCTCAGCAGTAAGTCCTGAGGTTGAGATAGGAATGAGGGTGAGAGCCATCTGGCCCTAGGCCATCAGCTGGCCTCATGACAGGGCTCACCTGGGTGATGTAAGGAGCACCTGTAAGCCCCCTCAGGAACATGTCCCCTGAGGTCCCAATTATCACTGAGAAAGTCAGTGACCTATATCCACCCAGATGGTTAAACGCCCCTCCGCTTCCACTGCCCACCGGCATTTGTCAGCCCTGTCCCTGGCCTGCTGCTGCTTTCCCTCCCCGACAACTTGTTTGGAATGCAGGCAACCACAATTTTATCTCTCTTACCAAATTGCTCGATTGTGCCAGCATAAGCAGCTTCTCCTCCACAGGCCCAGCAATTTTAACTGTCATCATGGACAAAGGAAACACACATGAGAAAGGGAGCTCACACAATCAGTACCTGTTGGTGCTTGTCAGCTCACTAGGCAGTCTCTACAAAGCCCCCAACCAAAGTTCCACCTGCTCTTAACTCTTGGCACCTAAAGCCTGGTCATCAGCATTTACAAACCTATGTTGTCATCATTGTTTAGCCAACATTTATGTCACATTTCATTTGTGCCAGGTGCCTGGCTAGGTATTTCACATTTGTTGTATCACTTCATCCCAATACAACCCTAGAGAGTGGATATTATAATGAAAATATCAAGGTTTGGAGAAGCTAAGAGACTTGCCCATGCTAACACAGCTTGCAAATAATGAGAAACTCTCCATGAGGGGAAGTTACAAAGAAGGTGACAAGTGGATTGTGAGGCTACTATAGAGTTTGTCTTGGAAGGAGTGCTTGGCTCAGTGAAGGAGAAGCCCTAAGAGGTACCATGTTCCTATGCTCCGAATTAGGCTAGACCTCCAGTGATGCGTCCTAGGCTACGGGACACACTGTTGGTTTCCTAGGCTAAGGAAAAAGAGTCATTGCCCATCTCTTCCTTGCTCTGGGAATGTGGGTTTTGTTCAAGTGTCAAGCCCCAGAGTATGATCACCACAATCTAAGTGAGTCATGACAGCCTCTTCCTCTTCACTAGTGACTAATTTGGTGGTGGGCATCTGACCAGACAGAAGATGCAAAGGAAGACATATGAGGACTTGTAGGAAAGCCCTCCTCCCTGATAAGAAAGAAGTCCACAAAGAAAAAGATCCTTTCCCACAACCAAACCCTCCTTCCTTCCCGCTCCGGCTGATGTAATACAAAGCTGTGATACTTTGCAGTTAGGCAGCCATTGCAACCATGAGGAGAAATGTAAACTAGCCCCTGAGGATGGTAGAACTAAGATAAAGAGGGCCTGGGCTCCTTGATGGTCTTATGAACAACCCAAAAGCCTGGGACCCATCACCTCTAGATGTCCTAAGATGTAAGATAATTAAGCATCTTTATAATTTAGCCTAGCATTGGTCAGATTGTCTGTTACAAGCAAGAGCACCACACTGATACAGGACTCTCACTCAACTCCCCTTCTGGTAAGAGGCTGAGCATTCCCACACAATCCCTCTGTCTTAGAATGATGTCTTGGTTGACAACGTTGACATCCATGTGGTCCTTGGAGGCAATTGCAGCGGTTCTGCAGTGACTGCAAGGGCTGCTGGGGTCCCAAGAAGCTCCCCTAAATTCAGTGACTAGGGACCAGGGCAGGCAGTGGTGGTGGCCAGAAGTGGCATGTGCACACTCACTGCAGGTGCCTATGTGGTGGCAGGGGCTGGTGGCAGACACGCAGTGGTTGGAGCTGAGGCCAGCTTCAAGGGCTGAGAGGCCAACTGTGGGCATATCAGCAGCTGTAAAGGCCCTGGCTGTCAGTATGTCCTTCTGTGGCTACAGGATCTCACTGGCTGTAGAGGACGTGGGGGAGAGTTGGTCCAGCAAGATGCAGGTACAGAACTACAAGGGCTAGTTTTAGGAGAGCCCAGCAGGGCAGGTTGGTGAGGGAAGGCAGGGCCCGATCCAGGCCCACAAGCAGCTACAGGGGCCCTGCTGTCAGCGTGCTCTCCACAGCTGTAGGTCTCACCATGGGGATGTGGATGGTCAGGGAGGCCAGTGATGGAAGTTGGGTGGGAGGTGTGTAGGTGCATAGCTGGAGAGGTCAGCTGCAGGGGTCTAGGCCGGAGTTAGACACTATCAAAGAGGCCAGGGCTGGCTGCCTATGTGGGCCCTGGGCTCCAGTAAAGAGGAGGGGAGGAAGGGGGCCAGGGCTAGGGGACTGGCATCTGTGAGCTAGAAAACCTTACTGGTGAGGGTCTGCAGGGGGTCCCTCGTGGCTGTGCTGGCCATTGGGTTTTTCAGCAGTGAAAGCTGCTGGGGTCCTTCGCAGAGCAGGCCCCTGGGAGCCACAGTCACTCCCGCTGCCTGGCTGATCCCTGCAGTTCTTGCTCGTGTGTGTGCGCGCGCGCGCACGCGCGCATCTCAGCATGGTGCCTCTGGATGAGCTGAAACTGAAGTGGGTCCTCCTCCAGTGTCCTGAAAGGCTAGGAAGCTGGTCTCTCACCACACTCTCTTTCCCAGTGAAGGGAACTCTTTTGAGCTGGGAACTCCGTCCTAGTCTCTCCCAGCCTGAGGCCTGGGGATTCAGACAGCAGGAAGCTGCTCTTCCTTTCCTTTCTGTGCAGTTATTTTCAGGTACTTTGTTCCTTTGCTTTACTGAAGTTTCTTGTGTGAACTGCTAAGCTCCCCCAGGACTGTTTTTGCTCGTAGATAGCTATCTCATTATTGACCTTTGTGGGAGAATAGGGGCTGGAGTCTCCCACTCCACCACTGGCTCAGAAATGCTTTTAAAAGAGTGTGCCTTACCTCCCACTGGAGTCGAGAGGCTGTGTGATGTAGTGGGGAAGATCACAGCCTCCGAGGCAGATTCCCTGGGTTTGCAACCAGGCAGCTGTGTGACTCTGGGGACATGATTCAACATTTTAGTTCAGCTTTCCCCAAGAGCAGATCCTAAAATAATCATCTGAGTGAAAGTAGTTGATTTGTAGAAGACCCCATTAGGTGGTGGGACATTGAGAGAGAGAAGGGAAGGAGGTCAATAAATGTCTGTCACTCAGCAAGTTACTGCCGTGGACAGCTGGAGCATAAGCCACCCAGGGAGATCCGGGGATGCATGTGCAACAGGTGCCTCTGAGTTACCACACTCCAAGGGAAGGAAGCAATGAGAGTCGTATACAAACTTCCGTTGGTCCCCCATTGATCCCCATCGGGGGCTGCCTTCAGTAACTCCCAGCACCTCTGGCCTGCCACTTGCGGGAGGAGAAAGCGCTCAGCACAGTGATGGTGGCATTTGGAACATGTACTGGCATGCACTGAAGGGATACGGGGAGGACCCCACAGTGATGGCTACTTCTGTGTTTTCATCTTTAAAATGGGACAATGGTAGTATCTTCCTCACAGGATTATTGGGGGTTTATGTAAGTTAAGACAGGGAAGTGCTTAGATGAGAGCCTGGCACAGGGGAAGCACCATTTATCTGTCAGTTGTTATCGTTTGACATTCTTTGCCTTTCTGTGATGTAAAACCTTCTTTTTGTTTTTCACAATGACCCTCGAAAATATTTAGTGAGGTGTTTAAATTCATGACAATTTTGGGAGAAGGAGGTTTGTGGAAAAGGAGGGAGGAGCTAGCATCCATCCCTGGCCCACGCCACACACGAAAGCTGGAGTCACAGGGAGAGGGTGCTAAGACCGTCAGCCCTCAGTGGGTGGTTGGCACACAATCTGGAGGGCCTTGGACTTCTGCAGGGCATGGATTTGGGAATCTGAACCCACTGTTTTTATATCTCAAAGGCCACGGAGGCCACAGCTGCCACCTGGGTTGGTGCAGATTGTGTACTTCCTGAGGGCAGGCACTTTGTGCTCATGGATGGAGTCTCCCTGCTCATTTCCGAGCTCACGGTAGAGGCTTGATAATGGACTGTTGATTAGAAGAGCATGAAAAGAGCCCAGAAAACCAGAAAAAGCTTGCTTTGACCTAAAATCTCAGGTGATTGATACCATTTCCACATGCAACCCCTCCCCTAGCGGCCCTCTTGCCTCCCTGCCTCTCAGCACCCAGGACCCAGGAAGTAACCTGCACCGGAACCCATGCTGAGGTTGGCAGCTTGGGTGAGCTCTTCATTCTCACTGGTGCCGTTTAGAATACAAAGGACAAGCTGGACGTATTTATACCGATACATACATTTTAAATGGGCCCTCACTTCTTCTTGGAAGGAATCCAAAAATCTGTTGGAAATGAAAAATTTTATATTTATGTATCACCAGTTATTAAGGAAATGCAAAATACTCAGCAAATATGAGCTCATTAGTTAGTCCTCATGGCAGCCCTGAGGGAAGAAGTTGGCAGGAACTGTTATTCTCTTTGGACAGGTAATGGTATGAAGGCTCAGAAGGCCAGGTAACCTTTGCCCCAGCCTCTGAGCGTGTGCTCTAGGGAGCCAGGGTAATGGCAAGGATATGGAAAACTCAAGAGAGAAAGTACAAGGACTTCTGTCTTATACCATGGGCTGGGAGGTGTCATAAAGATATGGCCCCCATGCTCACTGCAGCATTGTGGGAACAAGTGAAATCCTGGAAATAGCCCATGTTTCTCAGTACAAAACCGGATAGTTATAAAATGGTACAAACAACGAAATACTACTTGGCTGTTAAAAAGAAGCTATATGTTCTGACATGGAAAGCTGTCCAAAACATTAAAATGAAAAATGCAAGTGACCAAAGAATGAAAAAAAAAATATATATATATATGTAAAATCTCCAACTACTATAAAATAGATATATAATATTAAGAAGAAAGTCTAAAAGAACATGTATCAAATTATGTATAAAATAATGTGTGTCAGTATTTTCAAGGCAGGTCTAGAAGAATGGTAATAATAGTTATCAGTAAAAGATTACAACTGCTTTTTTTTTTAATTTTATTTTATTGTTGTTTTATTGCATCCATCCCCTTTTTCCTTCCCTCTATCCCCTTCCCCACCCACCCACTCCCCCCAAAGTCAGTCCCACTTATTGTCCATGTCCATGGTTCTTCCCTGCTAGTTCCTTGACTAAACTGCTCCCCTTCTTTGTCTCCTCCTTCCCCCTCCCACCTTCCCTCTCCCCTCTGCCCACTGGAGGTCTGTCTAGTCATTGTATTCCTGTATCTGGTTCTGTTTTGCTTATTTGTTTGTTTTGTTCATTATTGTCCCAAAATGGGTGAGATCATATGATATTTGTCCTTCACTGACTGGCTTATTTCACTAAGCATAATACTTTCTAGTTCCATCCATGTTGTTGCAAAGGGTACAAGTTCCTTCTTTCTTTCTGCTGTGTAGTATTCCATTGTGTAAATGTACCAAAGTTTTTTGATCTAATCATCCACTCATAGGCACTTAGGCTGTTTCCAGCACTTGGCTATTGTAAATAGTGCTGCTATGAACATAGGGGTACATAGGTTCTTATGAGTTGGTGTTTCAGGGTTCTTCAGGTACAGTCCTAGTAGTGGAATTGCTGGATCAAAAGGCAGTTCCATTTTTAGTTTTTTAAGGAAACTCCATACTGTTTTACATAGTGGCTGCACCAGCCTGCATTCCCACCAACAGTGTACCAGGGTTCCCTTTTCCCCACATCCTCGCCAACACTTGTTGTTTGTTGACTTGTTGATGATTGCCATTCTGACAGGTGTGAGGTGGTATCTTATTGTGGTTTTCATTTGCATCTCTCTGATGGCTAGTGATGTTGAACATTCTTTCATGTACCTTTGGGCCCATTTTTAATTGGATTATCTGTCTCCCTGATGTTGAGTTGCATTAGTTTTTTATTTATTTTGGAGACCAAACCCTTGTCTGAGGTATCATCAGCAAATATATTGTCCCATACAGTTGGTTCCCTTTTAATTTTGCTGGTGTTTTCTTTAGCTGAACAGAAACTTTTCAATTTGATATAGTCCCATTTGTTTATTTGTTCTTTGATTTCCTTTGCCCTTGGTGAAATATCAGTAAACATATTTCTGCGTAGGATATCTAAGATTTCACTGCCTGTATTTTTCTCCAGGGCCTTTATGGTGGCACTGCTTATGTTTAAGTCCTTTATCCATCTTGAGTTTATTCTGGTGTATGGTGTAAGTTGGTGGTCTAGTTTTATCTTTTTGCATGTTGCTGTCCAGTTCTCTCAACACCACTTGTTGAAGAGACAAGTGGTGTTATTAATCCATTTTATGTTCCTTCCCCCTTTGTCAAGTATTAATTGACCATAGAGTCCTGGGTTTATTTCTGGGCTCTCTATTCTGTTCTGTTGATCTATTTGTCTATTCTTATGCCAATACCAGACTGTTTTGATGACAGTAGCCTTGTAGTATAGTTTGATGTCCAGTATTGTGATTCCTCCTACCTTGCTCTTCTTTCTTAAGATTGCTGTGGCTATTTGTGGGCATTTTTGGCTCCATTTAAATTTTTGAAGTATTTTTTTATTTCTGTGAAGTCTGTCATTGGTATTTTAATAGGGATTGCATTGAATCTATAGATTGTTTTGGGTAGCATGGACATTTTAATGATGTTAATTCTTTCCATCCATGAGCATGGTATATGCTTCCATTTATCTGTATCTTCCTTAATTTCATTCTTCAAAGTTCTGTAGTTTTCTGAGTACAGATCTTTTACCTCCTTGGTTAAGTTTATTCCTAAGGACTTTATTTTTCTTGTTGCTATGGTAAATGGGATTTGTTTTCTAGCTTCTATCTCTGATGTTTCATTATTGGTATACAAAAATGCTTTTGATTTCTTGATGTTGATTTTATAGCCAGCTATTTTGCTAAATTTGCTAATTAGGTCACATAAGTTTTTGCTGGAGCCTATCAGGTTTTGTATGTACATTATCATATCACCTGCAAATAATGACAGTTTGACTTCCTCCTTTTCAATTTGGATACCTTTGATTCCTATTTCTTCTTTGATGGCTATTGCTAGAACTTCTAAGATGATGGTGAACAGGAGTGGAGAAAGTGGACAGCCTTGTCCCATTCCTGATCTTAGGGGGAAAGCTTTCAGTTTTTCTCCATTAAGTATGATGGTGGCTTCAGGTTTCCCATATATGGCCTTTATGATGTTGAGGTATACTCCCTCTATTCCCATTTTGCTGAGGGTTTTTATCATAAATCATTGCTGTACTTTATCAAATGCTTTCTCAGCATCTGTTGATATGATCATATGGTTTTTGTCTTTCAATTTGTTGATGTGGTGTATTACATTTATTGATTTACGAATGTTGTACCATCCTTGCATCCTGGGGATGAAACCCACTTGATCATGGTATATGATCTTTGTAATGTACTACTGAATCCATTTGGCCAATGTTTTGTTGAGAATCTTAGCATCTATGTTCATCAGAGATATTGGCCTATAGTTTTCTTTCTCAGTTGTGTCTTGACCTGGTTTTGGGATTAGAATAATATTGGCCTCATAGAAAGAGTTTGGGAGTCTTCCCTCTTCTTGGATTTTTTGGAATAGGTTGAGAAGGATAGGAGTTAGTCTTCTCTAAATGTTTTATAGAATTTACCTGTGTAGCCATCTGGTCCTGGGCTCTTGTGCTTTGGGAGATTTTGGATTACTTCTTCAATTTCATTAGTTGTTATTGGCCTATTCAGGATTTCTGCTTCTTCTGGATTCAGTTTTGGTAATTATACATTTCCAGAAATTTGTCCATTTCGCCCAGGTTGTCATATTTTTTGTCATATAGTTGTTTGTAGTAATTTCTTACAATCCCTTGTATTTCCGAAGTATCAGTTGTGATTTCTCTTCTGTTGTTTCTGATTCTGTTTATTTGGGTCCTCTCTTTCTTTTTCTTGATGAGGCTGAATAAAGAAAGGCTTGTCAATTTTTTTCATTTTTTTTTTTTTTTTTTTGAAGATCTAGCTCCTGGACTTGCTGATTCTTCGAATTGTAGTTTGAGTCTCTAAGTTATTTAGTTCTGCTATGATCTTGATGATGTCCTTCCTTCTACTTGCTCTGGGCTTTGTTTATTGTTGCTGCTCTAGTTCTTGCTACTTTATGGTTAGGTTATTTGTATGAGCTTCTTCTGACCTTTTTAGGCCTGTATTGCTATGAATTTCCCTCTGAGGACTGCCTTTGCTGTGTCCCATAGGTTTTGGACGGTTGTGTATTCATTGTCATTTGTTTCCAGAAACTTTTTAATTTCATCTTTGATCTCATTGTTAATCCATTTATTACTTAAAAGCATGTTATTCAGTCTCCATGAGTTAGGGTGTTTTGGGGTTTTTCCCTTGAGATTGGTTTCTATTTTCAAGCCATTGTGATCTGAGAAGATGCTTGGTATGATTTCAATTTTCCTGTATTTGTGGAGGCTTGTCTTGTGACCAACCATGTGGTCTATCTTAGAGAATGTTCCATGTGCATTTGAAAAGAATGTGTATTTTGTTTCTTTGGGATGGAAGGTTCTGTATATATCAGTTAGGTCCATTTCCTCTAGAGTGTTGTTCAATGTCATAACATCCTTGGTGATTTTTTGTTTGGAAGATCTGTCTATTGTCAATAGTGGGATATTAAAATCCCCTACTCTTAGTGTGTTGCTGTCTATATCCTTCTTGAAGTTCTCCAAGATTTTTCTTACATATTTTGGAGCTCTTATGTTGGGTGCATATATGTTTACCAGAGTTATTTCTTCTTGATCGATTGTTCCTTTAAGTATTATGAAATGTCCTTCTTTATCTCTTTTTATGGCCTTCATAATAAAATCTATTTTATCTGAAATAAGTATTGCTACTTCAGCCTTTTTTTCATGTCCATTTGCTTGATATATATTTTTCCATCCCTTCCCTTTCCACCTGTGTCAATCTTTTGTTCTGAGGTGGGTCTCTTGAAGACAGCATATATGTGGGTCATGTTTTCTTATCCATTCAGCTACCCTGTCTTTTGACTGGTGCATTTAATCCACTTACATTTAAGGTTATTATTGATTGATACTTATTTATTGACATTTTCCCACTTTGTACCTGTTTTCCTCTCTGTGTCTCTCTGTTTCTTCATTTTTATTTATTTTTTTAAAGCAGACCCCTTAGCATTTCTTGCAAAGCTAGTTTAGTAGAGATGTATTCTTTTAGTCTTCTTTTATCTGTGAAATTCCTTATTTCTCCTTCCATTTTGAATGAGAGCCTTGCTGGGTAGAGCATTCTTAGTTGCAGGCCTTTGTTTTCCATTACTTGGAATATTTTTTTGCCATTCCCTTCTGGCTTGTATTGTTTCTGTTGAATAATCATTTGATAGTTTTATAGGAGCCCCCTTTTATGTTATTTGCTGTTTCTCTCTTGATGCTTTTAGGATTCTCTCTTTGTCTCTGAAATTTGCCATTTTAATTATAATGTGTCTTATAGTGGGTCTGTTTGGGTTCATCTTTATTGGAGCCCCCTGTGCTTCCTGAACTTGAGTAATGTTTTCATTCATCATGTTAGGGAAATTTTCTATCATTACTTTTTTGAATAGGTTTTCCATTCCTTGTTCCTCTTCTCCTTCTGGTATCCCTATGATGTGGATATTGTTGTGTTTCATGTTGTCCTGCAGCTCTCTTAAAACCTCTTCATTCTTGTTCAGCTTTTTTTCATTCTCTTGCACTGTCTTGGAATATTTTTCTACATTGTCCTCCAACTCGCTGATCCAATCCTCTGCCTCTAGTTTACTGTTGATTCCTTCTACTGTATTCTTCAATTCAGTAATTGTATTCTTCATTTCCTCCTGGCTCTTACTGATAGTTTCTAAGTCCTTTTTAATGCTGGTTAGCTCTCAGTAAGTTCCTTGTAGCTTCCTTGGAGTTCGTTGTAGCTCCCCTGGAGTTGTTTATAGTTTTCTTTGAGCTGGCTGAGCTCGTTGAACTTCTCTATCATCATTATTTTGAATTCCATATCTGATAGTTTGTTTGCCTCTATTTCATTTAGTGCTCTTTCTAGGGATTCCTCCTTTCCTTTTGGTGATGGGATCGATTCTTTTCCCCCCCCATTTTGGGTGTCTGTTGTTGCTTGTTTTTGTCTTGGATTAATCTGCTTTGATTCCTTGCCTTCATGGAGCACCCTTCTGTGTTAGGAGATTTGTGGAGTTCAGTGTTGCAGTCTCCTAGATTTCCTCAACTTGTTCTTGTGGCTTTTATATCATTAACTTGGGCTGTTTGGTTGTATTTTGGAATGGTTGTATATGTTGCTCCTTTCCCTCCTGTTGGCTGATTGAGAGACACTCCTATCCCATCTCATACACTATTTTTGAGCAGATCGGACCCTGCTTAGCCTGTGAGCTCACAGGAGATGAGGTGCATTCATGGGGTATGGCTGTAGAAGGGGCAAGTGGCCTCCAGCAGCCTCAAGAGCCCCTGCCTGGCCTCCGAGCCCCTGTCCCCTTGGGTGGGCCTTGGGTCTACTTTTATTTTCTTACTCATCTGTTACTTAAATGTTGAAATTTTTGCAGTGTTGCATGTTTTTCTCTGGTAATCAGATTAAAAATTTTAAACACCAGAAGCAAAAGGAAATCCTTTATGGTACCTAGGAAATATTTAAAATGGAAAATAGAACTATTAAAATATGCTCACAGTGTTTTCTTTCATTAAAAAAAAAGAACACCAGGAGTGTTTTCCTTAATGTGAAGAACTTGGAAAAATTCCACTAGAGTTCCTATTTAGTTCCTACTGTGCAGTGAAATTTGGATCAGAAACTCTATTTTGTAAACATATGGTCCTGTGTCTGCAAAACCAAAATACAGAATGAAATCTTTCTGCTTTTTCCTTGATGTTTTTAAACTGGGATGGACCTGGCTGTACAGCCCATTGAATAATAAAATTTAGTGGAAGGAAAACACCTCACCCAGCAAGGCATTCAGAATGTCAACAACTCAACATTTTTATGAGCTTTTGGACAATAGACATAAATTGTGTGATGTCATTAGGCTTTAACTTTAAAAACTGGTTGTTCTGTTTCAGAACAAAGTGAACGTGCTTAACACTTGCACTGTACACTTAAAAATGGTTAAGCTGGTGAATTTTATGCTATGTGCTTCTTACCATAATAAAAATGCAACAACAATGATAAAAACAACAACAATAAAATACAAGACTCAAATTATGGAAGCCTAAGATATTGTATAGTGTAAAGAAAGGAGAGGGTGAGATTAAGCATAGATGAATTTGATTTTCAAATCTTGAAAGCTGGCTATGTGTGCTTTGGACAGGTTGCATTCCTTCATTCTGTTTTCTCTGCATATCTCAATGGCTGTCCTGGTCCAGGCACAAGCAAAGAACTGGGATCCAATGACCAACTGGACAGGAGGAGTGCCTGTGCTGATGGAATGACCTAACCTCTCTTAACCACAAGTGCCCACCTGAAAATAGAGAATAAGAAGGTATAGGTCACCCATGCTCCTTGAGTGGTTGAGGATATATAGCCGAGGCCAGAACTTGGTGGTGGGGATTAGAATATTTTAGCTTCATCCCACAGGAGACAGGTAAAGGGAGCAATACCTGCATTCAGATAAACTTCCCCCTCAGGATCAGGTCTATCCATGGTCCTCTGCCCTGCCAGCTTCACAGCATCTAGTAAGAGAACAAGAACAAGAGAGGGAAGGTTGAATGCCCTCTCTCTTCCTTTACCAGTGGGGTTGGATTAGGCACTAATTTAGAATGAGAACAATAAAGGTCACTGGGAATCCTCTGGTGCATTCACAGGGGAGGAACTCTGGGTGATTACAGTAGGAGGAAGCAAGTGTGTGGGAGCTAACAGTGCTTCAGGCACTGGCTGAGTGGGCTTACGGTCTCCATGACCCCTCCCAACTGCCCGTGAGACAGTCAGGATGATAGTGACTGAGAATGACCATGGCCATGCCAGGCGCTATTCCAAGTGCTTTACCTATATTGAGTCATTTAATGCTCACAATGGCCCCATGAGAGAAGTACTTTTCTTACTCTTTTTTTTTTTTTAACAGATGGGGAAACTGAGGTGTAGGGAGAATTAGCTAGTTAATAAATGGTGGAGTTGAAGTTCAAATACAGGCATTAAGATGTAGAGCATAGGATCTTAACCACTATATCCTATTATTCAGGTTTGCTAAATAAGGAAACTGTCACTCCAGGTGATTTGCACAAGGGCCCACCTAGGAAGCTAGGTTTGCCACCAGCCCTTTCTGACTTCAAAGCCCATATGTACACTATAAACCATGGCAAAACAATGCAATACCCCAGACAATGAAAGCATCTCTGACACTGAGGGCCAACTCCAGACCTGTGGCTGGTAGGCAGAACAATCTAACCAGCCCCACATCTGGCTAGGAACAGAGACTGGGGAGGGGTGCTGCTTGCTTGCCTTTCTGCCCGGGGCAGGTGAGGCTCCTTCATCATCATCTATGAGTGCCCTCACTCCTGGTCCCTGGGCTGGATCTGGATATCCATCCATCCATCTATCCTGCAAATATGTCAAACGATTTTAGGCCCTGTTTTAGGTATTAGGGATGAAATAGTGAGCCAAAGCATCGAAAAATAACTTGTACTTGGGTCTCAGTGTATGGAATCTTGCCTTCTTTCTTCTTAACCCCATCCTTATCTCCTTCTCATTCCTTTCTGGAAATGGGCCCCTTTTTGTTCTGTAAGTCACAAACACAGTCCATCTGCAGGGCTTGGCTAGCCCACATGGTGCCTTTGGGCAAATTAGATAAAAGAGCCCCATCTGGGTGCCCTCAGCCTCACAGGCTCCCAGCTTGAAGGGTTGGGCGGGGACTGAATTTCAGCCCCCATCCAACCTTTAGGCCAGACACCTTTGGGAAGGACATGGTCTATATTATAGCATGGAGGAGCTCCCTCCCCTAGCCTTTCCAAGAGATGTGATCTTGATGCCCAAGACCAATGTCTTCAAGTCCCACTTGACTCCATGATCAACCAGGTGCCCCATCCATTCCAATTTCTGTATCTGGGCCCTGAGGGCCTCCAGCTCTTTATCCATCACTACTCTACTCTGTACACCTCCTTGCGTCCTTTCCTCTTCATTCTCTTGCCTGTAAGCTGCAAGGATTTCCCCCTCCCAGTGGGCTTGCCCCACCCTGAGGCCAGGGTCCAGCCATTCTGGTGTGGTTAACACACTGAAATTCAAGAATCATTCTGACAATGGGCATGCCAACCCCTCACCTTTGTTAACAAAAAGACATTACAGACCTGTTTAATAACACATAACTACCAGGATATCCTCATTCATGGCTCCATTCTGATATTAGATGGAGATGTCATTTAATTAATAGGAAGCTATTTAGAGGTAGCACTCAAAATATAGAAGAGAGGTATTCTCCCTCAAAGATAATTCATCTGCTCAACTCCTACTTATCCTCAGATCACTTCTTCCAGGAAGCATTCTCAGATTGCCTCCCCTCCATCACCCCAGCATCTGGTTGGCTGCCCTCTGTGCACCTCCCAGAGTACTGGAACTAGCCCATTACAGTACTCATCTTACTGAATTCTAATTGTCTGGTTGCTCTGTACCGTCTTTGTGGACTGTATGTTCTGTGATAGCAACACCTTTATTGACTCAGCATCGAACGCAGTACTTGATAGGAACTCAGTAAATGTGAAATAAAATGTGTTTATTTGTATGGAAAATAAATGGCATCAATACCAAGAAGGAGCTTTCCCAAATAATGGAAATCCTGACCTTTCTGGGAAGAGAGGCCAAAATGAAAAGCTGTGCCTGCTCTTGGGTCCTCCAGACAAACCCCTGGGAGTCACAAATCAGAATAACATAGTTTCATCCATTCATTCACTCTCAGTATTTATTGAGCATTTCTATGCATCTAGACACTGAGGATTATGCAGTGAAAAGGATAGTCTTAGTCCTTCCCTCATGGAGTTTGCCTTCTAGTGGGAGAGGAAGGGTGTAGAACAAGGAGGGGTGAGTAGGGAGGAAAGACAGACGAAAATACATTCTCTTTTTGTTAACTTATACTACAGTGAAACATCATAACCTGAGTGACTTTCATTAGTTCCAGCTACTTGTCAGAATGGTATAATGGTTAACTTGCCAAGTAGTGGAGTCAGGCAGCTTGGAAGCAAGCTCTTCATCTATGATTTACCAGTTAAGTGACTTTCAGGCAAACTGCTTGATCTCTCCATGCCTCAGTTTTGTCAGTGGGTAATAATAGTAACAGTACCTCCTATCAGCTAAATACATGCCCAGCTGAGAGGAGAGCCAGTAAAAGTTAGCAACGACTACTCCTCACCATCCAAGTGGTTCAGAAGAGGGCTTCATGCCCTTTGGGCGTTAATTCCTATTACTATATTACATGAAAGCATGCTCTTTTTATAATTCCTTAATCTCACCGGCTCATGTTGTTTTCATAGGGGTAAGTCATTCAGTTTAGTCCCCTGGGTTGTACAATATGGGCAGCAGATAAGATGTTGTCCACACACTTTGAGCAGGAACACAGAGCATGAAGGACTATGCTTGGGTTCTAGCCATTGAAGCTCTAGACCAAATGACTCTATCATGGACATCCTGGAGCTAATTTCCCCTCATTATTGAACTTGAAACAGCTAAGAGAAATAAAACAGGTTTGAATCAGCTGCATTATTAAAAAAAGGCACAGATGGCAGGGTCAGGTTGATGACAATAGCCAAGTCCCATGGGCACTCTGAAACCCCCTTGGGGGTGGGTGCTAGACTATGACCTTCCACTTTGTTTTGCTCTTGCACTTATGAGTTCCAGGAACTCCTTTCCTTGAAGTATATAACTGCCATCAACAGGATATGGGTGAATGCTCTTTGAAGCCACAAAGGAAAGAACTCTCAATTAGGGTCTAAATAGGTCAAGGAGGTCAGTTGGCTATCCAAAGGGGAGGTGGCAGCTCCTTGTTGTGCCAGGAGAGATCAGTGTTTAAGTAAATGAGGAGAATACAGCCATTGTTGAGTCCAGAAAAATGGAATAACAGAGGGGCAGAAAGACAGAATGATGAGGGTGGTTTAATAAATCTATTACCAGGAGGTTCTAGATTCACCTCACTGCTCTCTATGCTTCTCTCATGCAAAGCACACACGCACATGCACACCTGCCTACGACTCAAATCTCAGATAACTTCCCCCTATCCCATGTCATGTCAGGATTTGGTGTGATCCTTACACCAGGGCCACTGCTGTTTTGTCCAGAGGGGATCATCTGACTCAAGCAATGCCAGTCTTATTCCTGAATCTTTACCCTAATCTTTAACCAGAGTGGAATGGCCCAAGGTAAAAGAATGAATTCCCAGGAATTGAGAAGCAGAACTATGGAATTGAGTTATTTACATACTGAGTATTTGAGGGCATAAGTCAGAATCTTAAAGGTAAGAAGGGAGAAGAGACATGGACCGTGGTAGAAAAGAGTCAGAGATGAAAATAACTGAATTTCAATGCTAGGACTTGAGTAAATTGGATACTCTAGGCTATTAAAAAGAAAAAAAATGAATGGGTCAATAAAATTGAGTGTTCCAAAGGACTTATTGCCTATGATTCATATTAGAGAAAGAATGGTACAGGATTGAACAGTGCTTCTTGAAATGTGACCCCAGTAGCCTGGGGACAGGGAGAGTGCTAAGACTTTAGTGTCGGAGATCTAGAGTCAAAGCTATTTTCATAATAATATGGAAGTATTTATTATGTGCCCTTTTCACTCTCATTTTCTTATCAGCATAGAGAGGGGCTTTTTAGAAGCTATGTGACATATGATAAGGAAAAAAAAAAAAAAACCAGACTGAATGAAGAAGCAAATATGAGAATCCAGCTATCGCCTATCAAGCCAGATAAAGGTTTGCAAAAACTATAGAGCATCAAATTCTCTCATTATATTTTTAATTCTTGTAAGTACTTTTTTCATAAAATTGTATTAATGTTAACAATAACAATATCATTGTTATCCTAAATAGATTAATAATGTATTTAGTTTATTTTCTTAAATTTCTAAAATACCCAACACATATTAACAAAAGCTCTTTGGTGTCCCTAATTATTTTTAAGAGTGTAAGGGGGTCCTGAACCAAAAAGTTTGAGAACCCCTGCCTTAGAGGATTTGAAAAATGTGGCAATGCTTTTTGTCCAGCATTAGAAACCAGGCATAATATGCCCAGATACTTACCTTTAATGCCCATCAGCCAAACATGATGAAGAAGGACATTTATAAGGGAAATAGGAACAGGCCCTTATATCTGAGGCTGTGGTGCAAGCTCAGATCACATCCCCTTCACTGGGGTAAAAGAGTGACTTGGACCATGGGCAATCATCTCTGGGGAAGCCTGATTTCTGCTGGTGCCTGTGGAGCTGGAGATGATGTTACATTAGGGAGCCAACTGTAGCTGCCTTCTGCCTGATCGAGTTCTCTTCTGCTCTGGAAAGATGCACTGCTGAGTGGGGAAACTAAGGAGCACTCTCCCTCCTACAGGCCCTGGGACCTGCCTTTTCTGGGAGATACAGACAAAAATCAGACTGTACACAATAGGTCACTAATTTAACAGCCTCTGCCATCACTAGTAGTCAAGGTCCCACTTGGTGATTAAAAAACAGTAATAGCTATGGTGTGCTTTGCATATTTTCTGGGGAAGTGCTGCTCACTTGACTCCTTAGGTCAAGTAGAAACCATGTGGGGAACAATACAGTGACAGGTTGACTCCCAGCTATTGTTTCAGGCTTTGGTCAGATGTCAACTTGATGGCTGTGTCCTTTGTAAACAGGGATGGGACCCCAGTCCAACTGCTTCTTCTTTGGTCCTTTGCCTCTGGTCCTTCCAATGTGAACCTGTATTAGAAAAATAAAACAAATTTTTAATCGAGATCTCAGAAAGCCCTCAAGAGACATGAAAGGAATCAATAGCTTAGATTTTGTTAGGCTTTTGAAATTCTTGTAGCAATAGTGAACTATATTCACTTTGATGGTTCAGAAAAACAAAGAAAAGGTGTTTTCTAGGCATTGTGCACATTTGGTCATGGATTAGCCAATCCAGGAAATGATTAAGGAACTGGGAAATGGATTTGGGACTGGTCATTTTGTTACTAAAGTAATTAATTACTGTATTCATACCCCACCTTCTCTGAAGACTATTAGTTATAAAAATACACAACAAAATAATTGAAATGGAGGAAGTGAAGCAGATTACTTTTCAAATATCCTCTACTCTGGGATTTAATGAAATAAAGGAAAAGGAATGCTGGGGAGTTTCCAATGGAGGGAGGCATTGGCTCCAACAATAACCACCAACATTTCTGTGGCATCATGAACTTGGACCCAGAAACCTGATAAAATGGAAACGAGTGTTAACCTATAATAAGTGAATGTATCATTACATATGAGTATCTAGATTTCTGTTGGAGACTTAATAGTTTAATGTTGTAAAAATATGTATACTTTAAACTTTAATTTTAAATTTAATAAAAGGACTTATCTTAAATAAATAGATGAGGCAATCATGCCAAGGGGTCGATAATGTTAGAAAGTAAAAGAAAACTGGGAGTGAGGTGGGTGTGCAAACTATTTGTAGATTTCAGGCTAGTTTCACCTTGTGCTTTCTAGCATCCAGTACAAAGAAAAGAACATGAGAAGCCAACTATTTCTTGAGGTTCATTAGATAAAAACTGACCATCTTCAAGGCAAGGAGACAGATAGGTTTAGCTGTTTAATGTGATGAAAGTTTTGTCTGAATTAATTGAATGTTCTTTATTCCTGATTGAATGGAGGTGACTTGAATAATTTAATAAACTTAGTAAAGTATGAAACTAATTATCCAGCCAACTGGAGGTCATCAGATTTGGGTATATACTTCTTCGTTCTTTTCTCCTTGGTTAATATTAGTAACACTAAACCCTTATATCTAAATGGAATCTGATGAAAATGAAAGCCTCTGGCAAATGAACATAAATGACTCAAATGAAAGGTATTATTAGAACTAATACTGAGAACTTTAGGGCCAGGAAGGTTTGAGTTCAAGTTCTAGGTTTGACTTGTTAGTTGTGCCATACTGGGCACTCTAGTTAACCTCCCTGAGTCTTTGCTTCCCCACCTGCTGAGTGGTAACTAGAATACTACCTGTTGGAGTATAGAGGCAGCCAGGGTGGAATGTGTTAACAAACCTGGTCCAAACTACAGGATGCGGGGAATCCACTTGAGATAAATACTTGTCACACTTGCCGATCTGTGTTGATAGTGACCAAGGAACAATGCCCTCATTAGACATCCGCTGTGGCTTGCAGGCTTAAAAACCCACTGACAGAAGTCCTCAGCAGGACTCCTACAGGCCAGCAAGGGCCAGGAGTCTGCATTCCCCTGCTCCATGGGCCCTTGAGGAGTTTGGGGAGCAACCCTTCACCCTCAACCCTCAATGAACCCATTGCCTGCTACCACATTGGTCTCTGGCAAGGCTGCCCTGACACTACCTAACTCATAAAGCTGTTATAGAATTAAATAAAATAATTCATGCAAGCTACTTAACAGAGTGCTTTGTCTATAAGAGCACTCAGTAAACATCAGAATATGATCCAAAGAACTTCTGCTATCCAGATACTTTCAACCCTCAACATAACCCTGTTGAATAATAAAGCATTTATTTATTATGTTACTCTGTGGACTGAGATAGAGATAGCATTTGTCTAATACAGACAGAACCATTTGGTGAAAAGAAGGGTTATCTGTGTGATAAATAGAAATAAGCTACTCTGGAGGCCCTGTTATTCTATAATTAGAGATTTCTTCCCTTGCATTAATCTGTTTTTTTCATGTGAATAATATTCCATGAGTGGTAGCACTTTAAGAGTTTATGGTTTTCTTGGGGTCAGGGATATGGGATGCTTACCACAGTTCATAATATACACAGTCAGTCCAGAAGGTATCCAGCCATGTAATATGAAAAATAGAGTCATTTATTAAAGAAGATACAAAATATCAGAAACAGTGTACATGGACCATGGAACAGTGATGCCTCAGTCCCCTTCAAAGTAGGCACCTTGGGACCTTACGCATTTCTCCCAGTTGCCATCAGCTGCCCCATCGTATTTTCCTAAATCTCTTCTCTTTCCCAAGTGACTTTGGTTTTGGGAAAAGGCAGAAGTCACAGGGAGCCAAATCCGGGCTGTAGAGGGGCTGAGTCATCTGGGCAATTTGATGTTTCACCAAAAACTTTTACAAGAGATAGGCTACATGAGTGGGCATGATGTCCTGATGAAGCTGCCAATCGCCATTTCCCATAGCCGTGGCCTTCTGAATCACCCAGATAGATTCCATGGAGGAATGTTGAGACTTAATGCAACATTTGATGCTCTTCTCACTCAGTCATTTGAAATGGGACAGCCACACAGTACACATGCCCACTCAATAATGTCTAGTACAGCGAAGTCATTATTGTTCATGCATGTGCATTGCAGTCCACTCTCCTTGGCTGCCAGGTTACATCGATGTTGTGCAAACCATTCTGGTTGTATTAACAATGGTTGGACTTTTCCCAGACAGACCTCATGTAACTACAAAGTAGTAATTTTGTGTTGCTTTTATTGTATTTATTTTTATAGTTAATTTCTATTAATAATAAGGATACTAGTTGTTCCTTTACAGTGTGAGATACAATTTATTTTTAAATAAATATACTTGAGTTTTAGAGTTGGTTGACTTAAAGAAGAACATTAAGGTTAAAAAATGCAGTTGGTGAACAGACAGGGCAAAAATCATGGTGGCCATGTCTGGGTACCTGCAGTTTAGAAACTATAGGGTAAAATATATACTCTTGAGCCTATCTTGGGAAGCCTTCTCTATTGTGGCCTCTGCTTCTTCATTTCTAGTGTCTTTCCTCATCATCCCTTATATTCTAGTCACATAGATATACTTGTTCTTTCCATTTTGGGAGCTTTTTAAGGTTTATGAGCTATTTCACTCACTGAAATGCTCTTCCTTTTCTCACCTCCTTGGCAAGGGAAGTTGTAAAGTCCACCCTGCAAAGCCTTTCCAGATACCGCTGGTGACTGCTGTGCTTGGCCACTCATATGGCACTAAGCAGAATGGACCCCTCACCATCTGTGCAGCTCAGTCAGAGGATAGCCCACAGGAGCATGACCCCACCTAGGGCCCTGCTCGGTGCACACTTATAACTAAGGTAAAACCTCATTTGAAGCATGTAAATATTTATAAATATTTGCATCAAGCTGCAATTGTGTTATTGAGGTCTTCCGTATCTTCCAATTTGTGTACTCTTCATCTACTGGTGTAAAAACCTAACACTATTATCAATTTGTAAATGTCTTTTTATAATGCTCATGTTTGGTTTCTTCTATGTTTTCATGGCACATTATTCAATGCCTACAAGTTCACAATGGTGGTATTCTTTTTGGTTGGTTTGACCACGTTCAATTCTGTGTAGAATGAGGAGCAGAATTTGATAAAAATTTGTCCTTTATGAGAGGTTCAGAGAGCCTGTGGTCACAGGAGGTGAACACATCTGCTGGAGACAAGGTTCTGTCCCCTTTAGAAGATATAGGCTAGAACCCAAGGCCACCCAGCTTTCCTAGGGTCTATGAAAAGGAGGAACTATAAAGAAAAAAGTTGGCTCCCCAGTGTGTGAATTAAAACTGTAAAAATCAAAGATAATAGTTACCTTTAATAATAGGTAATTTTAATATTCATAACATTTTATTATAGATAGAAAATAATCTCTGGAGCAGATTTTTTTACCTTTCCAGAATATGCAAGAATAAATAATGATTTACCAAAAAAAGCATAGCCAATTATAAATTAAATGAGTTTTTCAGTAATAATTTGATAGCAAAGTTATATTGTAAGTTGTTACTGCAAAAACATTTTAATTAATGTGCATTTTCATATCTTTGATGTGAAGGGAGGTGGAAGAGTATGTGGAACTATGAGTTTAATTAAATGGGCTGGTTAAAGAGACTTTAAAGATGCCTTAAAGGAGATGGCCTTTAAGTGGGGACCCTAAAGAATAGGTAAGTTTTTGACCCACAGTTGAAGAGGAATAGGACATTTTGCACAGAAATAATATTAATAGTGCAGAAGCCAAAAAATGTGCTTAGATTAGGAAGATGGAGAAGAATTTGGCTGGTGAGAGAGGATCGAGGCTGAAACCCTCAAACCCCTGAAAGGCCTTGAATACACCTTTGGCTGGAGGTTGAAAATTCATTTTTTGAAACATGAGCAACAAAGGACAGCTCCCTTTGAGTTTGGAAATGCCTCCCAGGGTCATTACTCACTAGAAACATGCTCTAAGGTTTCTCTTCCCGATGTGAATTTGTTTTCATTTAGGTCTGGGCCATCTGGCTTATGACAAGGCTTATAGTGGTGAGAAAAAAAAAGAAGCCAAGAGGCCAGAATATGCAACCTTCCCAGCCTGGGGTGCTCCCCCCACAGGCTCCTGTACACCCAGCCATTAACACACAATGAATCCCCTGGCTTCTTCAAAACCTGGACCTCCCACCTCTCCTGCCCCTTGGAACTAAATCCCTGCCAATGAAAAGGCCACAGAGAACAGGTGTGTTTCACAGTTGGTTTCACTTTCCTGCAAGGTGCCAGACGGGCAGCCCCAAAGGCCACAGACTTCTTTGTTCATTTAACAGGATCAGTTGGTAGGCGGACAGTCTCTGGGCCTGCTGGTATCCTCAGGTGTTACTAGAAAGAGCAGGGGAGCCTTACTGCTCCTGTTAGTTCCTCAGCTTCAAGGCTTAACATACTGAGAGAAGTCCTACTGGGAAGGGAAAGCAGCATCCTAAGGACACTGTTCTGCCCTAAGAATCCATTCCTTCCTTGCTTCCTTTCCTCATTCAGTCATGGATCTATCAGTCAATCAAAACCATTCATTGGGCCAGGAGGAGCCAGACACTGTACCACTATGTGGGAGATACAATGTGAACAAAAAATGATCCTTTCTCTTAACAGATTAGTTTGGGAGAGTAGATGCAAACACAGTTTAATATAACATAGCAATAAAGACATTTATTTGTGCTTCACTTATATATTGGTTGATATATAGATTATAAACTTAAATATAAATGTATGTGGTGTGGTTCTTACTCTGTCAAGTCACGGGTGTTCCTTAGCCCAACCCCAAATGGTCATTATTCACCAAAAGTACACCAAAGGTGCAAATTGAAGCCATCTAGCCTGCAGGGGTGAGCGGGGGCTGAGACCCAACCTGGATGTGATCAATGGTTGGCTGCATCAGCTCAGGGGAGAAGTCTTTTAGCAATTGTTTGTCTTACAGGGGCACAGTTTTCTAATTCATACAAAGGCATCATATGTGCCAGCCACTCTGCTGGGTACAGATATGCCTTCCATTGTAAGACCAGGATATGACCAAAAGCTGCTCTAGGAAGTTGAGATGATAAACCAATGTTTCCCAACAACCCCTCTGGCCTTAGTTGACCTCTTCTTCCAAGCCAGGTAACCCAGCTAACCCAGCTTCGTTATCTGGTTTAGATTTCATTGCTCATCTGGCAGAGGGACAACACCCCAAACAAAGAGCAATGGCTAAGATCTGAGACAGGAGGCTTTGGCAGGAGTCAGTCTTGGAAGACATCTGGGGAGACAGCACCACAGCCCTTAGGAAGAATGGATGAGGGGAACCTAAATAAGGTGGGAAGGACTGCTTGGAAAATGTTAAGGAGGCTGGCAATCAAGACTCTCTCTGATTCTTTGGGTTGTAAGCAGAAAAAATGCAATTCAGCCAAGTATTAGAGAATGGTAAGTTCTCAACCCTCTCAGACCCTGTTTTAGGACACCAAAGACGAGGTGGTTTATAAACAGAGGCTGGGAAGTCAAAGACCAGGGCACTGTCAGATTCAGTGTCTTCGTGTCATCTTCTTGCTGTGCTCTCACATGGCAGAAGGGGCATGGCAGCTCTCTGGAACCTCTTTCTTTCTTTCTTTCTTTCTTTCTTTTATTTTATTTTTTATTTCATTATTTTTAGAGAGAGGTAAGGAGAGAGGCAGAGAGGGAGAGAGACATCAATGTGTGGTTGCGTTTCACCTGCCTCCAGCCACAGACCTGACGGGAGACCTGGTTTGCAACCTGGTTATGTGCCCTGGCTGGGGAATCGAACCTGCGACCTTTGAGTTTGCAGGCCGGCTCCTTAACCACTGTGCTACCAGCCAGGGCTTTGGAACCTCTTTCTATAAGGACTCTATCCCATCCTGAGGTCTCTACCCTCACAACCTAATCACCTCCCAAAGGCCCTGCCTTCTAACATCATCATGTTTGGGATCAGCCTTCAACATATGAATCTGTGGGCAGTGGGGTACACAAACATTCATCTTATAGCAGCCCCAAAGTCTGTTTTCAATACAAATATCATGTAATGCCTTTATTGTATTGATATGAAATATGTGGCTAATATAATCACCTTTACACATACTTAAAAAAATTAATATGATACCCTAATATAATATAAAAGAGAGAAATAAAATGAAAGTAATTTATAACAAGGTAATACGTGTTTCAGTCTGTAAATGCTCAGGCACAATCACAACTAGAATGTTATGAAATCATTAGATGCTTGTATCTTTACCCAGAAGCACTAGGGATGTAGAATCCAAGGGCTGACAAATTCAGTTGAGTTTTGTTGGCAGCTTGTATATCTTGAGGGGTGTCACCATTGATAATATCATTTTTTGAATGGAGAAAATCCTTGTTCAAGCTCCCAAGCAATCAAAGCACAACTATCTCTTGCTCACATGATCATTACCTTCCTGGAACAATGAGTATATATTAAAATGATGCCCCAAAAAAATAAAATAAAATGATGCCCAAAGTGCCCTTTGTTTACAGGTAAAAACAGGTTAGTTTGGGGACTCATAAGCAGAAGGAGGTTTTTCACCCACCTGCTTGGCTGCAGTGAGGTTTGTGTAAGACTGCCCCATGCACTGTGGTGGCACTCCCTCCATCACTATGGCAACTAAAGATACAACACAGGTGTCTAGATTCCATCTTGGGCTGGGCCCACCCCCTGCATTGAAACAATGGTATAGCATTAACTGTGGAAACCCAATAAAACTTACAAGAGATCCACCTCCGTATACTCATTTACTCATTCAACAAACTGGTTGACATAACACTTGTTTTGAGTAAGGAAGTTATGCGTTTATTTAGCAAACATTTATTGAGCGTATACTAAAAGCTAGGGGTTACCTCCAGATGCGCATGTAAAGATTGCGCCTTCCTCTCAAAGGCCTTGCAGTCTAATATTCAAGATAAGTTTAAATATAAAAATAACACAGAATGAGGAAGAAAATATTTGGCCTCTGGTCACGCCCACCCCCTACTTTTCTGGCACACAGCCCCTAGCACTCTTGGACTATTCAACGTGATGAGTGTTTTTTTGGTATGCTAACGAGACGACTGGTGGCTGGGGGTCCCAAGGGCCTTGGGATGGGGCTGTTTGCCAGAGGAACTAGTCACAGAATTAAAGAGTTGACCAATGGTATAGTCAATCACATCTTCATATCCATAAAAAACCCTGAACAATGGGGTTAAGAGAGCTTCTAGGGTGGCATGCCCAGAAAGGACATGAAAGCTACACACAACCTTCCCCATACCCCGTCCTATGCATCTCTTGTATGTGATTGTACCCATTATAATAAACCAGTAACCTAGTAAGTAAATTGTCCTGAGATCTGTGAGGCATTCTAGCAAATTACCAAACACGAGGAGGGGGTTGTGGGAACCCCCAATTTATAGCCAGTCAGTCAGAAGCCCATCTGGCAACGGGGTCAGCACTCTCTGAACTGTGAGGTCAAAATGGAGTTAAATGTAGGGCACCCAGTTGGTGTCCACTGGGAAGTGGAGAATTGTTTGGTGTGCAAAAACCCACACACCTGCTGTCAGTTATATCAGTAGGGACGTAGGGAGGAAGGAAATAGTACTTTACTCAAACAGGACCTCTACCTCCAAATGCCTTATTAAGATTGTAAATTGCTCTAAAAAGTTTAAAAAAATGAAAAAACACAAGAGTTTTAGACAAAGGTGTGTTTAGTTTACCCTGGCTACAGTACTGCATACAGAAATTCCAGTGGCCAGGGTTCCCCTGCTCCCCAGCACATCCCAGTACTTTGTCACATATACATCACGCAAACAATGCAGATTTATATACTCATACATTGTTCATACACTTGAGAGCTTCCAGTTCTGGATCTGGAGGAGGGGAGAATAAATACCTCTGGGCTTCAACATTGTGGCCTTGCTGCCCTGGAGGGGACAGAAAAGCAGAAACCAGACTAGAAGATGGCCCAGGAGGAGGAAAACGATCCTGTCTGCACTGCATCTTGGGAGGCTTGGGACAGAGGATCTAGGCCACGTGTGCCCTTCTTTGTGCAACGCAGGAGCTGGCTGCTGGCGTGGCTGGGGAAGCTAGGCACCCGAGAGGCCCCACACCATGCCCACCTCCACAGGCTTCTGCTCCAGGCAGATAATAAACCGTTCACGAGCCATTTTAAAGCAGTTGCTTAAAAAGACAGCATTGCATGACCCTCAGAAGGCTGCATAACCCCAGCATGCAGAAATCTTGAGATAAGCTTTTCATTTTACTGAGCACAGCTCAAGCACTTCCTAGAATATTGTGTTTCAGCCCTGTAATTAAAGAGGGACAAGGAGGATGGGGAGAGGTTCTGAATAGAATTATGAGGATATTAAAGGGTTGGAAACAATAAAGCTTACAGAGAAAAAGGTTGGAAGAGCTGGGATTATTTAGGTTGAAGGACAGAAGGTCAAGGAGCAGAATGACATTAATCCTCAGATAGGTGCAGTGGTTCTGGTGTGAGGGAACACAACTCAACTCCTCCTGATAAAATACATTTTTGGGATCCAGCTGCTTTCTCTGGATGCACTTGTTAGCAAATGCGACAGAATTCAGCAACATGGAAGAGCTGCTACATGCTGACTGGCCTGGATCTTGGCTGTGACCCTTTTGTGGGGCTATAGGGACCCAAGAGAACCATAAAGCCTGGGAGGGGGTGAGTTTTTCCTAGACAGTGTGAACTCTCAACAACATGAATGAAAACCTGAGTGTGAGCCTATGAAGTATCCTCCATCAGATTTATTTATCCATTAAGCAAAAGTTTATTCTTTTTCTCACTGTAAAAGTAATACACACTTTTTAAGGAAAACAGTTGCTTCTTGGATAAAAGCAAATCCAAATCTTCAGCATTGTCAGCGTGGAGAAACTGTGAAGGGGTGGGCACGTGGACATGAGGAGGAGGGTGGACCAGAAGGGGATTGAGAGTGCCTAGGACTTAAAAAAGAGGCTTTACTAAGTTCTGGAGAGAATCAGGAAATTTGATCTACAGCAACACAATTTAGGTTACCAAAGCATAGTTTTCTAATCTGCAGCCTGGGGCCTCCAGCAGGCACACCCTCCTGCCTGGACCCCACAGCACCACTGGGAGTAAGGAAGCCTGCCAACTCCTATAATAACATCAAGCCTCCATCCTACTGGGTGGCCCAGCTTCTTTCCCAATACACCCACCATTTCCAACCTTAAAGAGCCTGAAATCAATTCTGTTAAGGAAGCAGATAAACATCAAAACTACTGAGGAATAAGAGTGGGGATAACCTTCCCCAATCCACCATAAATACATTCATAATGGTGTATTTCTTTATAGTATTTTTCTATATCTTCACTTTGCTTTACTTAATCTGATGTCATTCATCATATATATATATATATATATATATGTATACACACACACACACACACACACATGCATATGATTTTGCAACTTTTTAAAAAGCTTTTATTTATTATTTTTAGAGAGAGAGGCACGGAGGGAGAGAAACATCAATGTATGGTTGCCTTTCACCTGCCTCCAGCTACAGGACCAGCTGGAGACCTGGCTTGCAACCTGGTTATGTGTGCCCTGGCTGGGAATCGAACCAGAGACCTTTAGCTTCGTAAGCCGGCACCTTATCTACTGTGCTACCAGCCAGGGCCCTGATTTTGCAACCTTTTTCACCTGTTTTAGTTATGTTAAACTAATTGAAACAGTAGGAAACTCATTTTTATAAATATGAATGTATAGGTGCAGTTACATTTAAAAGACTGGGAGGAATTAAACCACAATACAATTATGGTTAGCTCTAGGTATAGGATTGTAAGTTATTTTATTTTTGATGTTATTTTTATTCTCCCTAATGAATATGTTTCACTTTCATAAAAATACAAAATGCACTACTGCATAGTCATAACATAAAAATTTCCCATGTTATTAAGAACTCCTTGACTGTATCCCTTCTAATGGCTATTTGGTCAAGGTGTGGTCAATACTGCATTTAATTATTGCTCCTCAGATTGCTGAAGTTAGGTTGTTTCAAATAAAGGACATTCTCAATAGGATCATTTCCTTAAGCTGGATTCTGAGAGGGGAGGCTACCATGTGAAATGGCATAAATATGGCTAAATTCCTTGGACAGTTTTTGGCAGCTCACTCTTTCTGATTTGCTTCTGGTCTTCTTGACTATAGCTCTCACATTCTCTCTCTCTCCCTCTTTAAATCTCCTGCTGGATTTCAGGCTCATGTGCTTTCACTGTCCCTGCCTTCCTATAGTATTGACACAGTGGTCCTTCCAGTCCTATTTCTCTCCCGATTTAACCTTGTGGCACCCAGTGTTATGGTTTTTCCAAGGGTGGGCTTCCTTCCAGCTCCTGCCAGTGAGATGACACTATTATTAGCCTCTAAACCCCTACTTCCGGTCTCTTGAAATTTAAGACAGTAACAAGCATGGTTAAGTGGCAGGACCATGGCATTTGCCTGGAAGGGTTGTCACAAAGAATAAATGCTTACTCTGCTAACACCATGAATAACCTTAAAAAGTTAATAAACCTCAGGTCATTTACACACTTTTGATGATATTTCTTTGATGCCTTGAATACAGCACATTGTTTTCCGTGCTATCTAGAAAGGCAGCCGTAAAAGATGGTGGGTTATTTTTAAGTTTCTCTATTGCACGTGATTTACAGACTAGTCACAAACTATTATAGGCTTCAAGACTCTTACTTCTTGCCTGAAAACATTAGCCAAACTGTTTCTAATATGAATGTAAGCATTAGGACCTTGACTCAAACAGATTTCCCACTGCTAAAAGTTCATGATCTAGGCCAACGGCCTTTTTTAGAGTTGGTTAATTGTTTATTTTATGTAATAGTGCTCATTCTTTGCATTTTCTATCTTCATTTCACAATTTATATATGGCTTTATTACTTTGGTTACATTCATAGAATCTCAGAACTATCAAAAACACTTTTCTACCTGAGGTGAAACTTACATAATATGTAATCAACCATATTAAAAATTAACAATTCAGTGACAATTAAAACATTCATAGTATTATGCAACCTCACCCCATCTGGTTCCAAAACACCTTCATCACCCCAAAAGGAAACTCCATACCTATTACATAAGTTATTCTGCCTTCTTCCCTTCCCACGCTCTCTCCACTCTGCTTTCTGCCTCTGTGGATTTGCCTATTTTGGATAGTTATATAAATGAACACACAATATATAACTTTTCACATCGTGCCTCTTTCACTTAACATAATGTTTTTGAAGCTTATCTACGTTGTAGTAAACCTCAGTCCTTTATTTTTTTATAGCTGAATAATATTTCATTGTACAATATATCACAATTTGTTTATCCATTGCATTCCATTGTATGCCTATACCCCCATTTATTAGTAGGGGATTGCTATCCCTTGATAGATGTTTGGAATGCTTCCACCCTATTCACATTATTTTTTTAATAATGCTGATATGAAAATACATGTACATATATCTTAGTACCTCTTTCAGTTCTTTTGGCTGTGTACTTAGGAATGAAATTGTTGGATCATATGGTAATTCTCTGTTTAACTTTTTAAGGAACTGCCAAACTTTTTCATAGCAACAGAACCATCTTGCATTCCTGCCAGTAATGTACAAGGGTTCTAATTTCTCCATGTTCTCGGTAACACTTTTTACAAATTATCATTATTATTGCTATCAAAGTGGTATCAAAGTGGTTTTGATTTGCATTTTCATAATAACTAATTGCATTGAGCTTCTTTCCATGTGTCTATCATCCAATTGTATGCTTCTTTGGAGAAATGGCTTCCTAAGTCATTTGCCTGCTCTTGAATTAGATTGTTTATTTGTTGTTGAGTTCTAATAGTTCTTTACATATTCTGGATACTAAGTTTTTATCATATGTATGATTTGCAAATACTTGTTCTTGTTCACTAGGGTATTTTTCACTCTCTTGATAATTTCTTTGATGCACTAAAATTATTCATTTTAATAAGGTCCAATTTATCTATTTTCATTGTTGCTACTTGTACTTTTGGTGTTACATCTTAAAAACCATTGCCAAATCCAAAGTCATGAAGATTAATTCTAGGAGTTTTATGGCTTTACTTCTTATACTTAGGTCATTGACCCATTTGAGCTTACTTCTGTATATATCATGAGGTAGGGGCCCAACTTTATTCTTTTCGATATCAAGGACCTAGTAAGTCATATAATCCAATGCTCTCATTTTACAAACTACCACCCTCTGCTGCATTTCCTTCTGAAAGTTACTGGAATGTTACAAGTATTTTAGGTTCCCAACATTTCTTTATCCCTTTTATGCTTAGAAGGCAAGTGTCCAGGGAGGCAAATGTGTTAGCTGACAACCAGCAGAAAAGTTTTAGGTGCTGAGTGATAGTTTGAGCAGATTTGTACTCAACCCAGGTTTTACAAAAATATCCTGTAGGTCACATTATCTTTTTTATCCCAAATGGAAATTTGATTTTTGAGCCTTTGAGGAAATGAAAAATAAAATGTTAATATTTGGCTTATTTGCAAAGTACTAACTCTGAGGTAGCTTTCTACTCTTTCATGCTGAAACTAACCACCAGGCAACACCACTAAGACACTTGAAGTGACTCATTACTGATGAGGAGATGGACTTTGGAATCAGTACATCTGGGCCAGAAGGCCAGCTCCACCGCTGTATGCATGTCTTTGTGCAATTACTTCACCTCTCTAAGAACCAGTTCTTCATTTCTAAAATGGGGGTAATGAGACTGTGTGTGCCTAGCTCATAAAAGGCCATAATATATAGCAGTAATTACAAGAATGTTAAGTATGCTGGAGAATTTGCATTGATTTGAGACTCCCGAAGGCGAGTCACAAAAGAAAGATGGATTTCCCAGACTTTTCAAACTGCCCTCCCCAGAAAGTCTTTCATTACACTGCTTAAAGTGAACATATTTTTAGAACTCTGGTATTGGTATATAATCACTCAACTTGGCTGGGTTAGAAGCTGGATTACACCTCAGGCAAATTCTATGTAACCTGCTTTATTTTATGTAGTCAAGTAAGATTATTCCATCTCATCTGAAGTTTGTTTTGTTTTGTTTTTAAAATAAGTTAAAGGGATGCTTTGTGGATGTAAGAAGTAGGCTTCTGGTTCAGAAGACTGAACCAGAACAAGTAGGTGGGAATTCTCTAGGGTTTGCTATGGACCCAATGGAGTATAAAATAATAATCTCCCTGTCACTAGAAGCATTCAAGGAAGCTTTGTGATTATAGGTCAGTATTGGTGGAGAGGATATCCTTGCTTTAGGTGAAACATGTACCATGAGAATGGATAATGATGATAAGAAGAATAGTAAAACTCAAGACTTCTGTTTTTTAAAGCTATGTGCCAGCTCTGGGCTAGATGCTTCCCACATTTTAACTTACTTAATCCTCATAGAATCTTTGTAATTTTGTAGTAGTATCCCTTTTACATATTACTGAATTAGTTAAATTATTTATTGAATCTCACACAGCTAGAATAATCAACACTTGAATTTGAGTCCAGATGTATGCTATCACTATATACTTTCAGATATGTAATATGTAATATCTACTTATTATAAAAAGTCACCCATGAGACCAAGTATGGTCATCAAAGATTGAAGTTATGAATGACAGGTACCACTTAATATCAGCTTTACCATTGAATTATATTTTTATTGTTTTTGGTGCACAATATTATAAATGAAACAGTATTTTCACTTTCCTCTTTGGTATATCTGGATGCTCTTCATTTGGACTAATTCAGAAGTTGAAGAAAAGATCAGGACATTTTGTTTGAAGTCTGAATCAGTTCCTGTATCTAATAATGACATGTCCATCTTATCATAATACGGAAGACAGACAAGAAGTACCCGAAGCTGACAGAAACTGCTTTAAAAAATCTATGATATGATATGCTTATCACATGGCAGTTACTCACCCAACAAATTGTCTTTCTGAAAGACAGAATACATTGGTTAGGAGCATAAGCTTTGACAGTGAAGTAGCTCAGCAAATTGACCCTTAACCTTTTTCAGCTTCAGTTTTACTAATGAGGATCATGAACTGGCCAAACGAATATGGTTGTTTATAATTACTAAGGTATTTTGAGAAGATAAAATGGCCTCTTACAGAAGTACATCTCTCCTACAGCATCCTAGGCATAGGAAGTATGTTACAAGGACCAAGTTCTGCCAGCTGTTCAAGCAATTATTAAATAGACGTTCAATATTCTTTTATGTAAGCTCAGGGAAAGGCCAACTCTCTGCCCTTTTAGTCACACAGAAAGCACCTTGCATGAAAGCGTCACTTCAGGCAGGTATAACAATATTCTGGCAGGAGGACTCAGCTAACCTTCTAGTCAGGTGCACAATCCTCCATTAAGAAGCTACACCTAAAAGAATTAGAATCCTAAGAACAGGTTACCATTTGAAGTGTGTAGGGTATTGGACTAGCTAGGTTCTTATTTTCTATTCATTGAAGGGCAGAAATGCCTATTCAATATCTCTAGGCAATTTATCCTTGAACACTGTTCATTTCTCCAATGAAATGCTATTTCTAACATTCATTATGCAAATTAGAAAGTCTTTTGGTATTGATCAGAAATAATGACAGAGGAGTTTGAGTTTTACATTAGTGTTTTAAAAATGCTAACTACCCTGGCTGGGGTGGCTCAGCCTATGAACCCAAAGGTCACTGGTTTGAATCCTAGTCAGGGCACATAACCAGGTTGTAAGCCAGGTCTCCAGCCAGGTCCTTAGCTGGACACAGGTGAAAGGCAACCATACATTGATGTTTCTCTACCTTTCTTCCTCCCTCCCTGTCCTTCTCTCTGAAAATAATAAATAAAATCTTAAAAAAAAAAACAAAACACTAACTCTCTGGATTGTATATATACATTTAGGGGACTACAAATGTTAACTGACCTCACAGGACAGAGATTAAAGTTAACATACACTACATTGAAATATTTTACAGTGGGTTACAGATAATATAACAGGAAAAAATGTACCCCCTCCAGAATATTTATGAGAATTAATGACAGTAGACATTGAAAGCTTACTATGTGCAAGTACTATACTCAATATTGTATGTTCCTCTTTTCATTTAATCGTCCTAAAAACACTGTGAGAAAGATAATATTATTCAATGACTTATGATGAAATAATCAAATAGTCAAATATTTATGAGCCAATTGACACTTAGTCTATTAGGATTACCCCTAATACATAATAAACACATAATAAATAGTAACTATTCTTATTTTGCAGTTCTGAGTATTGTGTTAAGTTACAGCACACAGTATTGCACCAATGTGCTAAATTCAGCATGTTGCACATATGTATGTACAACTTTATTGAAGCCTTGGTGTTTTAATGTTTATAAACATTTAAAAAATGAGATTCACATCAAATGTTTTAGAGTCCCTCCATAAGATCCAAGTTTGATGACCACTGGCCTAAATGACTAGCTACCAGACACTTCGGTTCCTTCCTGTATACCATTGGAACCTTTCAAGTTGCTACCCCAGTGCTGGAGCTCAGAGGAGGTAATATGAGCAGATGAGCCCTTTAAGAGGAACTGCTTGGGCTCCAACAATTTCTTCCACCGACTCAGTGCCTACTGGTTTTTGTAGCCAGATGTTGTGGGGACTTACTTTCCTGGCACAGGAACCCTGGACTGGGGTCCTGGTGTAGGGCCTAGGACTTCTCACTTCCAAGATAACCCTCTTGAGTTTTTATCCCCCAGTTATGTGTCTGTGTCCCTCCTACTTATCTCAATGGATGTGGTTTCTTTAATTACATAGTTGTCAGATTTCCATTCAACTCTATTTCTGATGGTTCTAGGTTAATGGTTGTTCTATATTTCAGTTGTACTTTTAATGTGGTTTTGCAAAGAGGTGGACCACATCTGCCTGCATCACCATCTTGACGAGACCTCTAGAATCACAGAGTCTTCCTCTGAGCTCTAGCAGCTTGAAAGGCACCAGCAGCACATAGGGAGGAACTAAAATGTCTGGCATCAAGTCCAGCAGAGGCCATTGTCCCTTTCCTAAACCCTCTCCCCACAGAGCTGGCAAGCTGGTGCCATATCTGAGACTCCATAAACATGGTGGACACTGTTTGACTTGCCTTGGAAAATCCACAGATACTCTGCCCCATTCAACTTATGGGCCCACCCAAGCTGCTTTTCCATACAAATGGCCGGTCTTGGTTCCTGCTGCACAACTTCCTACATCCTCTCAAACAAACAATAGCTGTACTCAGTGAGCTCAAAGCCTGGCACTACCAACAGATAACTTAGATTCACTGCTTTGTTTCATCTGGGAATCTTCAAGCACAGCACAAGTAGCAGCATCTCAGATTGCTTTATAGTTCAGGCAGGATGCCCCAGGTAAAACACTGATAGAGGCTGACCTTGGCCTGCACCACTCAGAAAACTCCAGAAGCAGCTCACCCAGTGGACAGTACAGACCACATTGGAGCACTACCCACCACCTTGCCCCTACACGGCTGATCCTTCATGAAAGGCAGAGGTTGGTAGTCAGCCAGTCCTTGCAGCTGACTGGCCTCAAAATTCCCTCCCATTGATCTGCCAATAGCAAGCAAGGCTCAACAACAAGAGACGGGTGTAAATTGAAAACATTGAAAGATGTACCTCTAGTATCCAGCTTGAGTGATAGGAGAGGCTGTGCCACTGGACCCTACAGGACACCTACTACATAAGGCCACACTACCAAAACATGGAGTCAAAGCAGTTCTACCCAATACACAAAGAGGGAGGCTGCCAAATTGAGGAGGCCAAGAAATATGGCCCAAATGAGAGAACAGAACAAAGCCTCAGAAAAATAACTAAACAAAATGGAGATAGCCAACTTATCAGATACAGACTTTGAAACACTGGTGGTCAGGATGCTCAGAGAAATGATTGGTTACTGCCACAAAATAAAGAAAAAGTGAAGGTCATACAAAGTGAAATAAAGAACAATTACAGGGAATCAATAGTGATGAAAAGTAAGCTGGATTCAAATAAAGAATTTGAAACAAAAGGAAGAAATAAACATTCATCCAGAACAAAAAGAAGAGACAAGAATTTTTAAAAATTAGGAGAGGTTTATGAACCTCTAGGACAACTTTAAACGTACCAACACCCAGATCATAGAGGTATCTGAAGGAGAAGAAGAGCAAGAAATTGTAAAAACAATGAAAGAAAACTTTCCTAATTTAGTGACAGAAATAGACACACAAGTTCAGGAAGCACAGAGAGTCCTAAATAAGTTGGACACAAACAGAACCACACCAAGACACATCATAATTAAAATGCCAAAGGTTAAAGATAAAGAGAGAACCTTAAAGCAGCAAGAGAAAAACAGAGTTACCTACAAAGGAATTCTTATAAGACCATTAACAAATTTCTCAAAAGAAACTTTTCAGGCAAGTAGGGGCTGGCAAGAAGTACTCAAGCTGATGAAAAGCAAGGACCTACAAGCAAGATTACTCTATCCAGCAAAGTTATCATTCAGAATGAAAGGTCAGATGAAGTGCTTCCCAGACAAGGTAAAGCTAAAAGATTTCATCATCACCAAGTCATTATTACATGAAATGTTAAAGGGATTTATTTAAGAAAAAGAAGATCAAAACTATGTGCATTAAAATGATAAGAAACAACTATCAACAACTGAATCTAAAAAATAAAAACAAAAACAAACTAAGCAAACAAATAGAACAGGAACAGAATCATAGGTATGGAGACCATTTGAAGGGTTGTCAGCTGGGAGGGGAAAGGGGGAGAAAGGGGGAAATGGTGTGAAGATCAAGTACTAACTTCATAGAAAACCATGCTGTCAGCCATCTTGGAAGAGAATAAAGAATGATAGATTTCCTTGCTTAAAAGAAAGAAAGTTATCTCCTCCAAGTAAAGGCTAGAACTAGCTTTCCTATCTTTTGGCAGGTGTTGAGTGGAATGACTAGTTTGGGAGAGGAGGAGGAACTGGGTTCAGCTGTGGTGCTTTGTTGTAAAAAGCAGCGTGGCCTTTGCTGCAGATAAGAAAGATGGAGCCTCGGTCTTGAGCCCACCTTTGGTGTACCTTGCCACCTGGTACTGTACATGTGCAGGCTAAAAGGGTGAGGGATTCTTTATAGTCTGAGAATGAGTGTGTGTGAGTGAGATGGTATCCACATTCTCAACTTCAAGTCATTGCAGTTCTTTTTCCTAGAAATAAAGGGCTTAGACATTGCATTTCATACAACTAACCAAAGTTCTGTCTACTGATGCAGCACAAAAGATGTAAAAAAAAAAAAAAAAAAAAAAAAAGAAAGAAAGAAAAAGGAAAGATGCTCTTCAGGGTTTTGGTTTTTGTTTTGTTTTTAATTCTAGGGAAAACACTGAGGAATGTTCAGGACTCCCATCCTGATCTTTTCATGAAGGCAGCTTTCCTAATAATGAGGTTCAACTGTGAATGTATAATTGGGGGGAGAATGGGGAGAAAAAGAAAACTCTGGAATTAGAGGATATAGAAAAAAATACAATTGTTACAAATAAGAATGCAGACTTCAAAAACAAAAGAAAGTCACAACCCAAACAAACCAAACTTTAAATGCTCAGATTGGCAACACAAAAGAAAAGCTCTCTTCTGACATGTATCAACACAGTCTGAATGCCCCTGGAAAATTGTGCTGAAGAGTTTAGAAAACAAACATACAATAAAGTAAACACACACACATACAGCAAACTTCAGGTAACTATTTTGGATTGCAAACAAGAATGAATTTAATGCTAAAACAATTTGATAAAATAACCATTTGGAGAAAAATAAAAGAAGCATAACTGGTAGGAACAAAATAGGCAGGGGAATGGTAAGATTAGTATAGGAAAGGGGAAAGCAAAAAATACATATGCATGACCCATGGACATGAACTAAGGAGGGGATTGCTGGAGAGAAGAGGGGTACTGGGCAGAGGAGGGCAAAACAAAAAAAGTGGGAAAACTGTAACAGCATAATCAATAAAAGATACTTTTCAAAAAGATTATATGATTCTGTCATCACTAAGAACAAGAATCTAAGACCTGCAGGAACCTAACCTTCCAACCAATAAACAAAAACCAGCTAATTTTTATTTTAAATTCTAATCAATGTAGAGAACATGATGAATAAGATGAATCATTATGGTTGTCACTCACATTTTCCTTCTCATTGAATAAACATGATTATTTGCAATTTGCTAGTCATCTCTCTCCCCTTTTCTCTCTTAAAAAGCTTCATGGGCTCCTGGCTTTAAACATTAGAGCAATTTCATAAAGTTTCCTGATCTCTACTCTTCAAGGGGTCACATGCTTCTCACTCACAAGACTAGCCCAAGTAACACGATGGAAGAACTCGCTTTGCTCCAGGGCTTCGGGTAGCTGATCAGAGGCTCCCAGGTTGGAGGCCAGTACAGTCCTCCTGCTGAGCCGTCTTGTCTTCTCTCTATTCTTTTTCTGGAACTGGAAGTCATAATTCTAACCTTCTTGAACCAGGGTGGCCACTAAAGTAGCAGGAATGAGTGAAGCAAGAAAAATAACTTCCTTTAGGGGAGTGTAGACCTGAAATCTAAAAAGGGGCGGGGGGGAGGGGAGAGAATAACTTCAAAAAAGCCACAAAATGTGCACTTCCCTGAAAGCTAAAGCATGTGACAAAAGTTTTATTTAAGAGTCTGATTTTATAGCTCTAGAGGGAATTAAAAGTTAAATGGCATAAACATCATGACAAACTAAGTAGATACAGAAGACAGAGATGGCAAAACCCTGAAGGCAACCAGCCCATCCAAAAAGAAAAGCTAATTCAAAACCACAGATATAATTACCTAGATTAAAAGAGCAAGCGCTCTTCTTAAATTCTCAGGGGATGGTTATAAAAATTAGTTTAAAATAAAGAGTACCTTTAGGTGTGAAAACATACAAACCCTGAAGCAAAAAAAAAAAAAAGGTAATATAATTAATTTTAAGATCAAATTTTGAATTAAGGGGAATATTTTGTATCTGTTTATCAAATTTGCAAATATTATCAAGCAATTAATGACCCCTAAACCTGATGAAGTCATTACCAAACTTATAAAGACAGTTATAACCAAGATCCACAGATAGTCAACCCAAAGATGGAAAAGATTGAATTAGCTAAATAAAGTCAGATAATGGATTAAAAAAGAAAACAAAAACCCACCACTCTTCTTAATGAATAAATTAAGAAAACGGCTACCAACTTTTGCCATTTTCTTATCACTTCAGGGTCTCTAGTCCCTCTTTTGTCTGTTGATTACCTTACTTCGATTACAAGGCACTGAGGCAGGACATATCCTATGTCTCCATTCCATGTTGAGCATTTTCTTAGCATTAAATGGGATATATTTTGTGGTTCATTAGTTCATTCATCCCATAAATGATTACTGACTGCATATTGAGAGCAAGTCATTGATTTGCATTTGCTAGTTATACAAAGATTAAAAGGTAGGACCCCTGCCCTTGGAGGAGTTAACAGTGCAGGGAGGGACACATACATAAAAATAATTACGATGTAATATGGGTACATACATAAAAATAATTGCAACGCAGAGGACTGTTGAAAATGTGCAATGGAGCTGAAGGGAAGGAGGCTGACGGCTGCCTGGGGAGGAGGTCAGGCTTCAGCGGAGAGTTCATGGCTAAGAAGAGCTTCTGCTTAAAGATTAAGGGGTGCTGTGAACTGACCAAAGCCCATTGAGTCATACACAATTCTATAATTCAATTTACTGAATTATTGCTGCTAAAGAAGCTTGAGGCAAGTAAGAGTTAGGTACTCCCACAGTTTTACGGCTACCAAGAAAAAAAAAAAAACTACCACACATCCAGCACTTACTTAAAGAAATATCTCTTACTTATATGTAGAATCTTAAAAAAAGAAAGAAAAAAGAAAAGAAAAGAAAAAGAAAAGATCAGATTGGTGATGGCCAAAGGTTGAGTTTGGGGGGTAGTGAAACGGATGAAGTGGGTCAAACAGTACAAACTTTCAGTTACAAAGTAAATAGGTCATGCAGAGCTCATGTACAGCATGGTATCTATAGTTAATAATGCTGTATTGTATATCTGAAAGTTGCTAAGAGGGTACATTTTTCAAGTCCTCATCACAAGAAAAAAATTGTAACTCTGTGGTGATAGATATTAGCTAGATTTATTGTGGTGATTATTTTACATTATATATAAATATTGAATCATTATGTTGTACACCTGACACTAATATAATGTTATATGTCAATTATACCTCAATAAAAAATAATCACTAGTAAGGATGCATAAATCAATTCCTGTCTGTCAGTTAAATGAAGTGGCAGTTCTGAGTCCTTTAAGGTACATTGTGGGCTTGGACCAGAGAGAGTTTCCATTTGGGTAGACAGAACCACATTCCAGAGGCAGGATTCTGTCAGCCTTTGAGTTGGCATCAGGCCACCATAAGTCCTCCTAAGCCACTGATTGGACCTGGGATCATTTAGGAATTCGGCTTCAACTGCCATTCCTACAAATGCAAATTGTAGGCCTCTTAATTCTTATACCCTGTTCATGCAAGAGCAAGAAGTGTCTCTGGAATAGTTTAACCACTCCACAGTTCTTTAATACCTTTCATTTCACCCATGAAAGTTCACTTTAGATATTCATCATGCTATTTAAGGAGCCATCAATTTCATTAATAAAAATAGTTGGTCATTCACTATGCTTATTTGCACAATTTCAAGTATTAATCAAGCTCTTGCTACGATGAGCATTTATGGTAAATTTTCCAGAACTGTACTGCTCTTCAGCTAGGCCACGCTATGATGTTTTATAAGATACACACCAGAATTGGAAGACTTAATACAAAACAAAACAAATAAAGCAAAATATTTTAATAATTGCATATTGGTTAAATATTAAAATAATATTTTGTATATATTGGGTTAAGTAAAATTTATTACAAAAATTAATTTTGCCAATTTTTCAACTTTTTAAAGGTGACAATTAGCAAAGTTAATATTAAATTTGTTGCTTACATTCGCTCCCATTAGACAGAGCTGTTTTAGGGTAGAGATAATGGAGTTCCAAATTAGAATGCTTGCGGGTCTTCCCAGGACTATGCATTTCTGGTGAAAACACCTGTAGCCTGATCCATAGCTATAAATAGCTTAAGTGGCATGTCCATCATATCAAAGTATATATGGCAAAATATTTTAAAGGAAGGTTGATTGATTGATTACCTAATAAGAGAGATAAAGTCTGTACTGACATGGGGATTTATATTCTCTTTGGGATAGACAGAATGTAAAAAAATAACTAACAGAACATCAGAAATGCTATGCAGAAAGATAAAATGGTCCAGCATTGTTAAGGAGTGACTACATAGCTACTTTAAATTGGATAGTCTTAGAAGTTCTTTAAAATCATAACTGAATGACACAAAGGAGCTCAACATGCAAAGATGGGGATGTGCAGAGTGGGCAAGGGGTGTTTCAGGTGAGCAAACAGCTAGCATACAAGCTCAGATGTGAGGGGTGAGCTTGCCTTGAGGAGGAAGTGAATAATGCATAAAGATAGTTTGACAACTATGGTATCCCTTAGGGTCTAAGAGCTCTCCCTAGGAGATCTAACAGAATGCCCTGGTCTTAATAGATGGAGAAGGAGAAGCGGCTGAGCTTCAAGCCCTGGAGAACTCCTATGCTTATACATTGAGCAGAGAAGGAGATATCCACAAAAGGTGAAAGGATCCAGAATTTGAAGGAAAAACTAAATTGGGAGAGTGTGGTGTCACAGAGGCCAACAGCTGAGACTTTTTCAAGAGGAGCAAGCAGTTGTGTTGAAAGTGTGTTCCTGAAAGGTTAGGTTAGTGAAGGGCCCTGACTACTGAATGCTATTGCACGAGGCCATTGGGCATTTCACCAAAGCAGTCTCAATGGGCACTGTGAATGGAATCCATCAAGTATAGGCTGAGGAGAGAACATGAGGCAGTAAATGGAGGTGAAAGTTTTAGTCAGCTCTTTCAAGTGCTTTTTCCATGATGAGAAAAATGTTGGGTCTGAGGAGCAATAGACATGGTTAAATATAGGCAATATTGAGCATATTATTGCTGACAAGAGAGGGAGCAAAAGTAAATGAGCAAGGTCACATGGCAAAAGGCATCTTGTGCTATAATAAAGGGGAGAGAAACTCCTGAAGGGTGTGAAACAGAGGAGCATAGTGATCAGATACAAGTGGAAAGGGGGGAGAAAAGGGAGCACAGTGGGACAGTAGGGATTTTGATGGTAAGAGGCAGGAAGGGGTCTTCCGTGCACATTCTCCCCATCCGTGGGGAGGTCCAGGGACCTCATGGAAAGTTCTCGAGAAAGGTTGGATGGAGAGCCAGCGGTGCAAAAGACCTTTGTTGATGCAGGCCAATTTACCAAAAACCAATTTACTTAATGTCAAGTCAACAAAATTTAATTCACCAAATGACCGATGCATTTAATTCACCAATTTTTTTCAATAAGCCAGGAAGTTTTTATGGAATCCACTGAAAGCTAATTTGCTGAAAGCCCAATTGCTAAAATGAAACTGCTGAATGGCCAGCTCTCTGTTATCAATTCATCAACCCTTCTACTTCTAAAATTTATAGTATCCATGGTAAAATGGGTAAAGGATATGGACAGGCAATTCATAGAAAATAAAGCCCTAATTGACTACAAAGCATATAAAGAGATGTTCAAATTCACTAACAAGCACAACAATGCAAATTTTAAAAACACTGAAATTCTACTTTAAATACAGCAGGATGGCAAATACCCTACAGGAAGACAGTACCAAATACTAGCAGTGACACAGTTGGAATCTCTGGGCAACAGCCTCTCCGCCTAACGTTAACATGCAAAACGTTTATTTCAAAGTGCTTGTGAGACCAACGTCTGTGGGAGGAGGTGGAGAGGAAACAGGAGACGTGAGCTGCATTGTTGGCCCAAAGAAAGCCTCAACCAACCCCGTTGGGAACACTGACACTGGGGTGACCCCTCAGAGTAGACCCAGGATGGGGGGTAGAAGGTTCAATCATTCACATCCCCTCAATTGACTGATGAGTCACTGGTAGTTTTTATCCAGCTGAACACATTCCAAAAGTGGGTTGATAGCTGAGGACCTTATTCCAGTTTTGTTCCCAGCAACTGGAGAACTAAATTCTGAAGTGGGAGTCCAGTAAAGGGCTGGGTATTCCCTTTATTTTTTAAACTTTGATAATTTGTTCAACCTGGCTTTTTGTATTTTTTGCATTAATTTTTATTTTTAAAACCATTGCATGAAAATATTACCTTAATTACGAAATTATTTTGGCGCCCCCTTAAATTTTGCCTCACTCCTCTTACCTTAATCCCAGCTCTGCTCCCATGGTGTGTCAACCAGTTAGCCCTTCAGGAAAGCACGCTGGCAGTACTTAGTGACATTGCATGTGCATATGTTATAAGATGCAGTAACCTGTCTCCTGGGTGTACACCCCAGGAAAATGATCTCATCGCACTGTAAGGTCACATGCATCAGAAAATTTGTTATGGTAGCAGAGGGCTGGAGACTACCCAGAGGGCCATCACTGGAGCCTGGTTAGTAACATGGGCTTGATGTGTCCTATGGAACACTGAGCAGCAGTTGCGTGCAATGAACTAAATGTACAAACATCAACCTGGATAGATCTTTATAGCACGAAGTAAAAAAGAGAAAATTGTGTGCAAGTTAGGAACAGATGTGTGAAGGACTGCTGAGAGTACATGCATTTAAGGACGACAAGCAAACACATGAGAGTGAGTCCCCATAGGGCCAGAATGAGAGTGGTGCTGGAGATGAAGGCGAACTACATAAAAGAAAATAAAACGTGACAGTGACCTTGTATGGGTCAATGATGACAATATTTATGAAGAAGAATGATTAACTCAATTGACTATACTATAGGGACCAAAATAAATATAATTAATGTTTTAAAATTTAATAGCAAATTATGTTATATGAAATGGTTTCAAATGCCTGTAAGGGTTGTCTGGCTGCTATTAAAATTGTAGTTTGGATTTAGTTATAGGTGGGTCACAGCAGGTTCTCACCAGGTATTTTGTAACAAATTTGTCAATGCAGCTCAACTAAATTTCAATATTGCATATGACTCACATTTCAGCCACTAATTCCTTCTCCGGTGCTTGAAATGCAAGCAAAATATATTGAATTTGCTGATTTACAAATCTATGAATTAATAGATACACAAAAGGCAATGAACTAGAAATAAGGTGTATTGGAGTAGAGAAACCTGTTCTAACAGTCATAAAAATTCTTGTCATCCACAATACCTGCAATCTAATTTGAAATGGCAAAGGAATTCTCATTCTCCAAAGTCATTGACACAAAATATAGAAAAGTCTGGAATATACTGAACTCTGATCACAGAAATACAGCTAACTAAACTAAAGCTAAGCTAAACCTAAACCAAAGTAAAACTTCAAACTCATACTTCATGAAAACTTTTCAATTTTATTAAAACCAATCCTATCAAAAAACCAATGAACAATTATGAAAAGAGGCAGGTTCGTTGATGAACAAGGCACGTTTATTCGAAAAGCTGGCTCATCATTTGGAGATTTGATCTTTAGTGAATTGACCTGAAGGGACTGATCATTTCCTTTTCCTTCTTCACATCTGCATTTGACATTCATCAGAATTGTGGGTGCCTGCATCAAAATGACAGGGGAAGGGCAGTGAGATTGGCCCCAGACCTGCTCATCTTCAAGGACAGCCCCAGCTACCAAGCAGTGGAATTTCAATACATCCCCATCTCCCTGAACCTGATGGCAAGAAAGCAAGGAGGAAAAAATTAACCTTGGGATGAGTCTTGCCTGCTTGCAGCTGTAGCCCAAGTGGCCTTCTTAAAAGCACACATTTGGTCCTGTCACTCCCTGCTTGAATAATTTCAAGGACTCAGGATCAAGTTCCAGCAGCATCTCAGGGCTTACAAGGCCCTCCAGAATCAGCCTGCCTCTATGAACACAGCTGAATGCTCCTTCTATACCACACTCTCCCATTCCCTATGCTCTAGCTGTACTTCGCTCTTAGTATTTCTTAGTTCCTCCAAGGCTGCTGAGCTTTTCTTAATCTGTGCCATTCCCTCTGCAAGGAACACTCTTTTCCTATATCTCCAATTCCCATGTGCCCACCTAGCTAGCCTCCTGTCCCCAAGCACCTGCTACCTGACCTTCATGGCTTTCATTAGACATGCTTTCCTTCAGGATGAGCTAAATTAAGAAAACTGAAATCAGAAATACAATACTGGGAGACAGTCACCCCTGGGCCTTTCATATTTGTGTACATTTTGCAAGCAGAAGCACTCACTGCTCTTTATTCCAAACTAACTTTTCAAAAATGTTTATATAGCAGTCAACCTAGGAAGACGGAGATAGTGTCTTTTTCCAAAGCAAATACCAGGTATGCTTACTGCCCATTATAAAATATTAAAAATTTTAAAGTAACACACTACATGTGCTTGCAATAATCTGGGCCTATCCATATTGCCCCCATAGGACCTGGAGGCCAGAGAAACTGACATAAACATATTGTTTATACCCCTTGCTATGCAATGAATAATGAAGTCCTTTGTCTCTGTCCCAGGAATCTCATGACTTCTGCCAGTATCCATAAAATGATGACAGGCTTAACTTGTTGACTTATGAGTAGGGTAAAAACTCAGACACTTCCCAGTTTTTGACAGTAATATATGAGTGTTAATTTCCTGGCTTAAATGGTTGTGTTGTAGTTTACCAGGATTATATCTTTGTAAGAAGTACGGTAATGAGGCATCTTATGGGCAAGTTGCTAGTGAGGAACAAAAAGGTTTTATTATGTAATTCTATACTTGAGACTTTTCCGTATGTTTGATTGTTTAAAAGATTGTTCAGTGGGTTCAGGTGATAATTAGCCTAATCCATCCACTAAAAAGTTCCCCATCAACACTTTTAAAAAAATAGACTTGATTGTTTACAGCACTTTAAGGTTCACAGCAAAATTGAACTGAGTTCCCATTGAGCTCCTGCCCGGACATACACAGTCTTCCCTGTTGTTAATATCCCTGCACCAAAGTGGTACCTTTATCACCTACAATGAATCTACATGATCATCATAATCATCCAAAGTCCATAGTTTACATTAGGGATCACTCTTGGATCCCTACTTTCATGGATTTAGACAAATGTATGAAGACAGGTATTATCTACCATGATAGTATCATACAGAGTAGTTTTACTGCCTTAAAAAATCTTCTGTGTTCTACCTTTCATCCCTTTCCCAGAAATTATTGATCCTAACCTTTACCAACCACTGATTCTTTTATTCCCTCCATAGATTTTCCTTTTCCAGACTATGTGGAATCACACAGTATGTAGTCTTTTCAGATTGGCTTCTTTCAAATAGTAATATGCATTTAAATTTTATCCATGTCTTTTCATGACTTGATAGCCCATTTCTTTTTAACATTAAATAATATTCCATTGTCTGTATGTATCACAGTTTATCCATTCACCTCCTAAAGGACATCTTCATTGCTGCCAAGTTTTAGCAATTGTTAATAAAGCTGCAACAAACATCCCTTTGCAGGTTTTTGCATCAATATGCATTTTCAAATCAGTAATTGTTGGGTCATATGGTAAGAGTATATTTAGTTTTGAAGGAAACTACCAAATTATCTAGCAAAGTGACTGTACCATTTTGCACTTCCAGCGTAGCAAATGAGTGTTTCTACTTCTCGTCATCATCTCCAGCAGTTGGTGTTGTCAGTGTTCTGAGTTTTGAGCCATTCTGATAGGTACAGTGTCGTGGTATCTCATTGTTTTTTTAATTTGCAACTTCCCAATGACATATGATTTTGAGCATGTTTTCATATGCTTACTTGCCATCTGTATGTCTATCTTCTTTGGTAAGGTGTCTGCTTAGGTTTATTATTTATTTTTAATCATATTTGTTCACTTAATTATTGTTGAGTTCAGAGTTTTGCATATTTTGAATAACAGTCCTTTATCTTTTGCAAATATTTTCTTCCAGTCTGTGGCTTGTCTTCTCATTCCCTTCACCATTACTTTTTTACTTAATTATTTTCGCATCCATTGACCATTATGCCTGCATCTACTATTTCACTAGAGATCCCCAAATGCTGATTTTCTAATTCAATTAGTCTTTTTGAACCTGCTGTCTGTAATTCTTCTGGAAAGAAGAATTTTCCTTCATCAACTATTTGATTGCCCTGAAATAAAGTTTATACAGGAAAAAATGCTTGACCCTTTATTTTCAAAGTACTGATTTATTGCCCTAGGGGATAACAAAAGAAATGTGTTTAGATTGTTTGTTTGCCTTAGATGAACTCATAATTTTCATACATTTAATGTTTTTAATCCATTGCAGTCATTATTCCTTTGATACTCAAATTGCCAATCTCAGACCAGTGTAAACCTGTTCAAGATTAATCAAGTGCCTTTTTGTCAGGATTTTATTAGTTTGTGATTGCATCCTTGCTTTGGGCATAAGAAAATATTACAGGTTCATCTTGGACATTTCTTGCCCAGATCTGAAGTCAGCCATTTCTTGAAGGATTGTTGACATCCTTTAGTAGAGAACTGTGTTTAGTATTAAGAGGCTGTAACCTACCCTGGCTAGTGTGTCTCACTTGATTAGACATTGTCCTGCAAACCAAAAGGTTACTTACTGGTCAGGCACGTGAAAAAGAAAATGGATCGATGTTTCTCTCTCACATCAATGTTGTTCTCCCTCTCTTTCTCCCTCCCATCCGCTCTCTCTAGAATCAGTACATAAAAAGAAAAACAAAAAAAGAGGCTGAAATCTAAGACCTAGAGATTTTTTATTGATACTGGATTTTCATTATTCCAGGGCATATGTTTCAAATCATGAGTTCATGCTGGTATTTACAAGGTTTATATAACTTCTTTGATTTTGTCTTTTCCCCCAAATACTGAAAACCTTGGTTTCTAACAATTTTAACATATTTATTTATCATATACTATACTATAGTTACAATATACAATATGTATGTTATAATGATTTCAGAATAACAACACTTCGATAAAACACTGAATCTTAGTAACACTAAGTTTACTAAATGTAGTAAAATATGCTTTGTGGTTCTACTTTGTCTTTTGAGTAGATCTCACTAGTGATGTACAATTAGAATAGTGGATTTAAAAAAAAATCCTCATAGGAGGTCATTTTTTCATTGCTTTTTAGAGAAACCAAGGGGGAGACAAAAACATCGATGTGAGAGAGAAACATCATTGGTCACCTGTTGTACATCTCTTGGGCCAGGATCATTCATGCCTGGATCAGGGAGCAAACTCACAATCTAGGTATGTACCCTGACTGGGAATCAAACCTGCAACCTTTTGATTATAGGACAATGCTCCAACCAACTGAGCCACACCAGCCAGGGCTAGAATGATGGATTTTATAATCATTTTTTAGGATGATCAATTGCCTTGATTTGCACTGGACTAAGGAATTTTCCCAGATCTGAGCTAAAACCTGGACAGTCCTGGTCACACCAGGAGCATTGGTCACTCTCTTTGTAATTCTCTACTGTGTACAGTTAGCCACCAACCTGACACAGAGTTAAGTTCAATTGTTTTAGTTTTTTTTTTTTTAAGAGTTTATTCATTATTTTCATAGAGAAAGGCAGAGAAGGAGGGGAAAAGAGAGAGAAGCATCAGTGTATGGTTGCCTTTTACCTGCCTCCAGCTAAGGACCTAGCTAGAGACCTAGCTTGCAACCTAGTTATGTGCCCTGACTGAGAATCAAACCAGTGACCTTTGAGTTCGCAGGCCACTGCCTATACACTGAGCCACACCAGCCAGGGCTCTAAATTGTTTTTAACTCATGAGGAATTATTTATTTAATTACTGTCCTATGTAAAACATTTACGTTGTTTCAAAGCCAAAACTATATGATTAGGCTCATTTGGAAAAATCTAGTTTTCATTTCAATTTCCATTTTATTCCTTGTCTCCCCCAAGAAGTGTCACTTTCATTAGTTTTTGATGGTTGTTTATTCTACCATTTTTGAAAATATAACCCATTACATGTATTGATACCTCCCTCTCTTACACAGAAAATAACATTCTATAAACACTACTGTCATATACTGTTTTGAAAAGTTTTTTTTTAATGTACCTAAATAATCACACCTGCCATCCTCAGAATGGCCTTAAACCTAAAATTGCAAAGTTAGTTGCTGGAGGAATAATCCAGCAAGCCAAGGAGAGAATAATATGAATAAGTCAGGTTAAGTGGGAAGAAAATTAAAAATTTTCTCTGCACAGCATACCCATAGCATTACCTGCTAAACCCTAAATAGCTTTTTAAAAAGCATTGCTGAGTTCAGGCTCAGGGCATGGAGAGATTTAATAAAAGGATGAGTCTCAGATGGTAAGAGGAATTGCTTTCAGCTTTCAGCAGCTGAGGATGGGAGATGAGTGATGAGGGGGCAGTGGGGAGGGCCCCAGATTTGGTTCAGTGCCTCAGTTCCAGGGCACAACGTGCAATCCTGGTGGGCTGGGGCATGGGAGAGGAGTCAGGAGCATGTGTGCGCTGCGTGTTTGGTTGGGTGACGTTCTCCACAGGAGCTCTTCAGCCAGTGTGTGCTTGGTAGTGTCACAAGAGGAAGATTTTAGGTGCTGGAGGAAGAGTTACCTGTGAGACCTGATGGTTTTCCTGAGTGTAAGAGAGGAACAGACTCCCACTTTTTATCTGGGAGGAGCCTAGCTCACCTGTCAGCAAACAGAGCTGCAGCCTGCAGACAACACAGGCCATTGGTAGCTGCCGGAGTGTTCTAGACAGGGCTGCCCTGATTTGCGGGCCTCCATGATGTATTTTACCTGGTGTTTTTTAAGGAGAGCCACAGCTGCCCCCTGCAACCCTTGTCCTTCCATTTGGGAGGACACACTCTCCTGCACTCTCTTTGACAATGAAAAGAGGACTTCATCTCTTAAAGGTCACCCTTTAAATGCACTTCTGCCAGTAGAGAGAAGAAGATGGGAAAACTCTAGCCAAACACAGGAGATTTGCTTGTGGAGGGAAAAATAAAAAGTGGTTAAAGTACAGCCCCAGGAATCCCATGGGTTTGCATCCTGGCTCTGCTATCTTTACAGGGAACTTGGGCAGCCTATTCATCTTCCCTGTGCCTTAGTTTCTCACCTGAAAACAAAAACAAAAACAAGGAATCTTCCTAACTCACAAAGTTGTTATACACATACAGTGGGTTGAAATGTGAATCCCAAAAAGTATGTCCACTCAAGACTTCAGAATGTGAACTCTTATTTGAAATAAGGGCCTTTGCAGTTATAATTAAGAATCCAGAGATAAGATAATATTGGATTTAGGCTGGGCCTTAAATACAATGAGCATTGTCCTTCTAGAGGAAGAGAAGATGATCTGGGACACAGAGATGCAAAAGGAGAGCTATGTGAAGACCAAGAGATTGGAGTGACATACCTATAAGCTGAAGAACACTGAGGATTTTGCCAGACACCACCAGAAGCAAAGAGGAAGGCATGGAATGGATGCCTGGATTTAAGGTTTGGGTCTCCAGAACTGTGATAAAACAAATTCTTGTTGTTTTAAGTCAAATCAATGGTAACATGTTACAGTAGCCCTAGGAAACTAATATAGAACATTAAGAGTGACAAAGAAATGCACATCACAGGAGCTCAATGGATGCTAGCGTGGGTTCCTTAACTCCCTTAGAACAAGAGGGGCAAACGTAGAAGAAGGTATATGAGCTGAATGATGACAGTGGGCAAAGTTGCAAGCACCAGGTAGGGCAGACAAACTTCCACAGCTTTTCAAGTTTTTCAAAGATCAGCCATTCATTATCTACTGATGCTCAAGTATGCAAAAGAGTATGCAACCTGATTCATGGTTTGAGGAGTTGTTATCTAATTAACAAAAGGCAGATAGAAAGAAAAATCTCCCTAAACTATGGCTACCAGCTATGTACTGATGACCCTTGGGGGGCCTTGATTAACTCCAGAATTAAGAGTTACCTAAACTTGGGTTAGAGCTTCTCATCCTTGCCTTTTTTTTTAAAGATTTTATTTATTAATTTTCAGAGAGAGGGGAAAGGAGAGAGGCAGAGAGGGAGAAAAACATCAGTGTATGGTTGCCTTTCACCTGCCTCCAGCTATGGCCCTGGCTGGAGACCTGGCTTGCAACCTGGTTATGTGCCCTGGCTGGGAATCAAACCAGCAACATGTGGGTTCCCCGGCCTGCGCTCAGTCCACTGAGCCACCAGCCAGGGCAATCATCCTTGCCTTTCTAACTGATGAACTTGGGTAAATTACTCAAGTCCATGAATCCCAATTTTTTTTTTTTTTGTACAAGGTAAACTGAGAAATATTTGCTTTTCAGGCTTTTAAATGAAAACATATATTTAAGGCACCCAACCTCATGCTGGACATCTGGAAGTGTTCAGAAACATTAGTTCCTCTGACTCCCTAGGTATTCTTAGGGGATACCTCAAAGGAGCTTCAAACTCAACATGTTCCTAAGTGACTTCCCTTCAAAACCTGCCCCCCGCCTTAATTTCCTGGTTCAACGAATGGCATTACCACCCTACTCATTCTCCCACGTCCAAACTTAGAAATTACCTTAGATACTTCCCTTTTCTTAGCCCCTGTATCTGGTCCTTGAAGATCTTGCTGACTTGACCTCCCAAGAGCTCTCCAATTTATCACATTCTTGCTGGCTCCGCTGCCACTGACTTCAGGTGGGCAGGTGTCATTTCTCAACGTCCTCCCATGCGTCTCCCTGCTCAATCCTAACAACGGTGCCCCAGCCCCCAGCCTCTAGTCTTTCTGCTTTACCACTGGAGCTGTGCTCTTCCAATCTGATCCTGTTATTTCACTATTTTAAATCGTCCAATTGTTTCAGATAACTGAAATGGAGCAGAAGTCAGAATACATTCTGAGAACAGGAGCAACGTGAGAGTCTCAAAAGCTAATATGCGAAATCCCAGACACTCACATACCCAGTGAAACAGGAAATAAGGGGCAAAAGGTAAAACAGGGCAGCCAGACTCACACAGGTCCCTGTTGCATCAGACTTCTTCCTGTGGGCTGTGTCTTGGGGGCACTGTAAAGACTGGTGCTGTAGGGAGAGTTTGAGCACCACTCCCTGAATTTGCTCCCTGACCAAAGGGGTCAAGTTTAAGTAAAACGAGCAGGGGAAGTTTCCAAAGTTAAAAAGCTGCTGTGATCGTCTCAATTTTCTGAAGCCTTAGGTTTCATTCAGAAAGACAAGCAATTATAAGTTGTCAGCTGCAACAGCTGTATATGCAGTGAGGAGTAAGAAAAGACTTTCCTGCCACTTTCCCACCTCCCCTGATTAGGATGCCCTAGCCACAATTTGTGCAGTTTTCCAAACACATCACAGTATTTCATGTGTCATGGTATACGCATGTGCAATAATATTCCATATTATTAAAAAATTATTATTGTCCTTTCCCATTAGAATGTAAGTTCCAATGAAAGCAAGTCTAGAATCATACCTGGTGCATAGTAGGTGCCCAATAATTATGTGCTGACAGAATGATGCTGTTCCTTCTGTTTGGAACACAATTCCCTGTTGTCTGCCTGGGGAACTCCTACCTGTTCTTCATGACTCAGCTTCTGCATTGCCTCTGAAAAACATCCCTGATCCTGCCTCACCCCCTCCTCCCCTAACTCACTGCCTTGTGTGGACCCTGTGGATTTCCTCAATGTTCTTCCAGGATTGCACTTTCTTGCCATTTACAGAGGCCTCTGTACAAGCTAGCCCATAAACCACAGAGGGCAGGGGCCTGGGCCTGCTGACTGAGGGCCCCAGTTCCTCGCACAGGGACAGCCACTGAGCACCTTTCATAATGCACTTTTGGGAAGACAGAAGGGGAAGCACCCAGCTCTGTGTGGGGAGGTGGGGTTGATCAAAGAAGGATCCACAGGAGAGAGAAGGTTGGTGGAAGATACTGAAGATGAGTCTTTAAGAGGGACGAAAGGACATTCTAAGAAAGAATAGGACATTCCAAGGATGAATAAGACATTCTAAAACTTACTCCAGTGAGTCTTTTGAGAAATGTGCTACTACTGACGAGTGCGATGGCCAATCGCAGGAGGGTGAGAGGGCGGTCGCAACCTATGGAGCCCTCTGTGTTCTCCTCAGGAGCCAGCAGTGTCCCCAGGGCCTTCTTCAAAGCCTGGGCTGAAGGAGAACATGCAAATTGCTATTCCAGTGTCAGTTTTGCCTGCCAGCAATTTCGGAGACCACACAATGGAAGTTTTCAAATAGATGGTTTCAAGTATCCACAGTATAATGAGATCAAGACTCCCAGATTTCTAGCTCGGGCACATAGAAAAAATATCGCTGATGGCGGGCTCATGAATCCTATTTGCATACAACTTCTGAACCTGAAACACACTGCCTGTGCAGTGAACACCAAATAGGCGTCTCCTGGTTTGTGTTTTTTCTGGATGGTGGCATCCGGTGGGTGAGCCTTCAGGATGAGAGATTTCTCTTAAGCCAAAGGAGTCTACTTATAATGCAGGCCTAACTACATGAATGCATTCACTCAGACCGTCCCTTTATTGCTCTTATAAATAGGAAGTGAATCCTCTGCTTGAGAAGTAGTCTTTTTAATTAAACTTCTTTACAAACCTAAATCCCTACATACTCATAGACACACCCTTCATATGCCATCTTCATAGCCACCTAGTACAGAACATTTATGCACAAATGGGCCCAGTAGTACCTCCCTCCTGAGTCTGAGCACAGAGCAGCCAGGGTGCTGCAAATGCCTAAAGCACCCGTTGCCCCAGCTGATTGTTAAATTCACAAGGCTACCACTCATAAATAAATGGGGGAGTTGGATTAGATGAAGAGTTTGAAGTCTTCATCTAGAATGAAGACTTCTAGAAAGTCTAGAATTCTAGAATAAAATTCTAACATTCTAGAATTTTCCATCTCCTTCTATCTGCTCCCTCCTCTCTTCCTAGCCTCACAACATAGCAAAGAGTTTAGCCACGAGCAGGTGCAGCATTTATTATGGAGGCCTGCCTGGGCTAGAGCCCTTCCAGCCTGGCTTCACACTAATGCCAGTTGCTTCTGCATTCATAGAGTTGAATATATATTAAATATACAGAAATCCTATTTTGGACACTTCATTCCCTTCACAAGTGTTTCCAGAGGCAACTTGTCTTCAAAGCACCCTGGTGTGACTCATGGTGAGGGCAACTTACGGAGGGGCCACATTGCTGCACCTCAGAGGTGGTCAGCACCACCGGAAACTGCAGGGGTCAGGTGGGGCTGGGCACCATGAGGGTAGGTGGGGACTTGCAGAGGGTGAGAGGGCCTGCAGAGAGCCCAGGAAGGGGCCAGGGAAGGTGGGGCTAGTGCTGAGAACAGAAAGGTCTGAACGTAGGCTCCTTTTGGGTGGGGGCTGCAAATGCCACATGGCTTGCAAATCTCTAACCCAGTAGGTGTCTGAACAGGTGCTGTAGATTCAAAAGCCTACTGAGGCCAATGGCATAATCATGTGGGACCTTGTTATCAGTGCTGGGAAAACGGCAGGGAGAAAACTGGACTGTGTGGAGGCAGGTACCTGGGTCAGCCAATTGTTGATTTTAATGCACAGGGAGGGACTCGGCACTGCCAGGTCTCTTGTGTCACGTGAAACGTGTACATTCGAAATACTAGCAACTAAGTCAAATTTAGAATATTGTGCATTGCCAACAAAACACCTAGCGAGCCAGACTTGGACCTCCAGTCTGTGCACAAGGATCTGTGCACAAGGCCATTTCACCAATGGTGGGGCGTAAAGGAAGGCAGGTCATCAAACTCGCAAAACCTCTAAGTGAAGGAGACTAAGAATAATTGGAATAATGGAAAGGCTCAGCTTCCTCAGGAAAACAGGACAGTCTGACTTCAGGGACACATGTCCTAGGATATACATACCTGTCTGTGATCAGGACTGATACACCACGAGCCACTCAGAGGAAAAGAAACTCCCTTCTTCAGGAATACATGAAGCTTAAAAGAAATTGCTTCTAATTCATTCCAGCAGAGGGAAATGAAGTCAGAAAAAGGTAAGAAGAAAGCAAAATACTGAGTTAAAGCAAGAGCCAGTTCACCTATTTCAGAATTGCAAGAAATGGAACAATGCTTTCAGGAGGCCAGACTGAAAAACACCAACCTGGTTAGCCACAACTTGATTACAGGCAGCTCATGTTCCAAGAGTCCATTCTGACTGTAGTAAAAAACTTGTATTTTTTCAGTTGTGGGCTAATAATGTTGTCTAATCATGGGTAGGGGAGAGATATGACAAATGAAGTGGGTTGAAAATCAGTACTTTAAAAAAAATTTAATTTATTATTTTCAGAGAGAAGGGCAGGGAGGGAGGAAGAAAGGGAGCAAGTCATCAATGTATGGTTTTCTTTCACCTACCTCCAGCTACAGACCTGGCTTACAATCTGGCTTACAACCTGGTTATGTGCCCTGGCTGGGGAATCGAACCAGTGACCTTTGGGTTTGCAGGCTGGTGCCAATCCACTGAGCCTCACCAGCCAGGGTGGAAATCAGTATTTTTTGAGCATCTACTATGTGCCACACCCTCTGTGGGTGCTTCACGTATGAAACTGCTTTTGCTATTCATAGCATCCTTATGGGATAGGTTATTCTGATCATCCCAATTTTACAAATGAAGAAACTGAGGCATGGAGTTAGCCAATGTCAAGGAGTTTAATAATAAGTGGAAGGACTGCAATTTAAGCCAATTTGGAATAATGATAATAAAAATAATTAATAATAGCAGCTAATACTTCTTCCCTACTCCCAGGGATTTTGGTGAGACCTCTGAGCTAATGCCTTTTATTTTTAACTCCAGCCTGTCTTTAGAGGGTTGTGAAGATTAAATAGATGGTACATATAAGCCCATAACACTGTGACCTGTCCAATAAATCCAATTAATTGTTGTCATTAATAGAAATAACTTGATCTGGCATTCGGAAGGTCTGGATACTGTAAGGATGATAACCAGGAGGAGGGACTGGCATAAATTGCAATGGACTGAGAAGTGGCTGGGAGGTGAAAAAGAAGAGGCAGCCAGTGTAGACTATGCCATGGAAAAGTTTGGTGTTTGAAGTTTGCTTTTAAGAAAGCTGACCTACTATGATTGCTATGGACTTGAATTTTGTACTCCCCAATGTATGTGTTGAAGACCTAACCCTCGATGTGTTGGTGTTTGAAGATGGGGCCTTTGGGAGGTGATAAGGTTATGAGGGTAGAGCCCTCCTGATAGGATTAGTGTCCTCATCAGAAAAAACATAAGAGAGACCTCGCTCTCTTTCACCACTTGAGAACATGGAAAGAAGATGACCACCTGCAAGCCAGGAAGATGGCTCTCTTTAGATACCAGGTATGCTGGCCCCTTGATCTTGGACTTCTCATAATCCACACTGTGAGAAATAAATATCTATTGTTTATCCTTGGGTCTATGGTAATTTATAACAGCTTAGCTCATTGAGAGACTGGATATAAGTGGAAGAGGAGAGGCTGGTGAAACAAAGGAAAAGGGGGAGCCAGTATATGAAAAGCAGCCCCCAGGTCTTAGAGAAAAAAGGTACCAGGATCTCAGAAGACAAGCTCAGCCCTGGAAAGGGGTAAGTAAGGATGCTTCTACTCAACCAGGGGAAATAGACATGCAGGTGGAAGACCCTGGTATATAGTGACTTGGAAAGAAGAAAATGGAGGGACTCAAGTTTGACCTAATCCTGAAGAAAGTAGATAAAATTCAGCTTCTGACATGAGGAGGGAAGTAATGGTGCTGGGGGTGGAGGAGATTGGGAAAAGGTGAAGCGTGGCTTTCATTGGGATGTACAACCATGACAACTGCACAGCCCAGCCCTAATTTCAATATTCTGTCATATTACCCTCCATAAATATATTCATATGGACACTGATATTGTAGGCCCAACTTGGGATTCAAAAATAAAAATAATAATAATAATAATAATAAGCAGACTAAAACAGAGCTGAAATGAGATTGAGCAAATATGCACTGAATTCTGTGAGTATACCTGGCTGACTTTCTTTAGCTCCACAAAACTGTCCAGAGAACCACAACCCTGGAGCAAGGAAGTCACAGTGGAAAACCAGAAGATTGTAGGTCTCCACAGCAACGATGGGAATGCGGGTCTACAGGTGGAAACATCCGTTTTCCTGTCCTGATTCAAAGCAAAGAAGTTCAATTTATGCTAAATGTATTCCAAATAGTCAAATAAGCTTTGGGAGTACTGCATACTATAAATCCTCTAAGGATTTGTATTAGAATTCAGCCTTTTAAAGGCTCTGAGAAGTCCTATAGTAAAGAAATTTTGTGTCACATAATTTTTTTAAATGTATTTTAATGTAACTGCTCACTTGAAAAACACTATAGATAGTTGGATTTAAGAATCTACTAAGGATTGGGGTGATGTTGGGTCTGTAAGGGACCTGCTTAAGCATTAGTAGATGGTCTCTAAAAGCTCTCCATAGAATTAACTATAGGACTTTTGTTTCACTGAATGCAATATGCCAAAATTTGGGGTCAACACAAAAAATGTTCTGGACAATAAAGAGAACTAGATATGAATGAGGAAAGGACAGGGAAAAGGAGATCTTAGAAAAGAGGTATATCTAATTAGAGTATTTAAGTTCCTTCTTATAGGTTTAGAGGATCTTTATTTTTCCCTAAAAACTTTTAGCAAAGATGGGGAAAAAATTAAAACACAAAATGACTGCATGTAATTGAAATTTCTTGTGGGAAATGGTGGATGGGTAGAATTTCACTAGGGATGGAGTTCAGATGGCATCAGCTTATGGAGACAGTGTGGGGAGAGAATGTCCATCCAACTGGGTTATATCTGTTCAACCCAGCTTTTCCCATACCAAGAACCCATTTCCTTTTCTTATAATGCCTATTAAAATCTCAGAACTAGTTTTCTTTGATTCATATTCAGAACACCCTGGTTTCACTGATTATTTTTTCACATTATCTGACTAAAGTAGGGAGATTGAGAAAATTCTAAATTTGACTTCTGACAGGGGAAAAAAAAAACAAGAATGATGTTCAAAATACCTAACACGTCCAGCATGCCTTCCAGTGAATGAATGTAGATAACTATCAACCCAGAGTATTCCAGCTGAATGTCAGTCCACAAAATCCTGCTCTCTTCTCAGGCTCTGTTTAATTCTGACACTGGAATTTACTCAACTCTGAATACATTGGAAGGGGCCATGGGCATCTTACCCTCCAACTCCATCCTTGGCCAGAAGAGGAAATTAATGGCTAAAACCCCAAACCATGGTGAAGCACCCCAGTAGTTATTCTGAAATGTGGTGAACATATTGCTTCTACATATCCCAAACCCAAATTGTTGAATGCTTCCCTCTTCCTTCTCTCTCCCTCCCCACCTACCATCTGTTTGGGGCCTACAAGTGTGCATAAACACTATACTTAGGAACAAGACCATAGCACTTGGTCATTGCCTGGGTGTGACAGAAGGAACTCTTTGGACCCATGTTAGGATAGGATAGATTGTCGTAATAAATATGTAGACCCAAACAGATAATGGCTCAGCACAACAGAAGCTATTCCTTGCTTCTGTGGATTCAGAGCAGTTCTAGTTCTGGGGAGTAGGGAGAACAGAGGGCTCTTCAGTTATTCAGGAACCTAGGCTGATGGCAGTTGTGCCACCTTCAGCGTACAGCTTCCAAGGCTGTCCAGAGTTCTCCATCTGCACCAGCAGTGTGGAAGAGGACACACGGGAGGGACTTATGAGCTAGGCCGGAAGTAGCACATGTCACTTCTTCTCACTCCCATGGCCTAGCACTCATGGCCACCAAAGAGGATTGGAAGAAGAATGTCAACTGTGAAACAAAGAAAGAGAAGAAAGGCATTTTGGTGAGCAGCTCCTTTCACCATCATCTTCCCATAAACTTATCAAGCATGGAGATTTAAGACACCAGCCTCTCCATCTGTAACTGTGTGACTAAAATAGAAAAAAATGACAGTTTTGTCTTGTTCACTTCCTAACGTTTCTGGTAGGCTGGTTTGTATTTAGGAACAAAATTGTTAAATGCTGATAGTAAATTTAGAGTGTTTCTCCAAATCCTTATAGGTTCTGATAGACCTCTCTTCTTCCCCTCCAGTTTGTGAATGAAAGGGAAGTGCTGAACAGCAGACTATTGGTGTAACAGACAGAAGGATTGGATTCAAACTTTCATTTCCTCACTATATGGCCTAGTGAGGCCATATAGGGCAAGTTAGTTAACCTCTTGGAGCCACTATGTCCCTTAATTCTAAATTTAAAATGAACATTCAACTCCACGAGGATTTCTCCCAATGTCCCCCAAAGTATGGCATTTCCTACGTATTTTCAAATAGGATCCTTCCAGGAGGATTCATTTCAGAGATGAATTGGCATTGTTTACACAGGTTGACAGTGTTCTGTTTTGGGGCTGGAGGTGATGGGGAAGGAAGGCTAACTCAAAAATGCCATCAAAGTGTCACACTTGAATAGGGCCATTTTAGTGAGCCATCTATCTTTCCTTGAAAGTTAACAGAAAGACCAATTTGTCTGCGAACTTAGTATTTTTCTCAATTTCCAAGCTGCTGGTAGTCTGTCTTAATCTGCGCTCATTTTGTGTTTGAGTAGGTTCTTAAATTAAGGTACAGTGTGCATGGCTTGCACCTGGAGGACTGGACTATGCACAGAAAAAACATTAGTGAAACTGGAAGTGAGAACTTGGGATATATTTTTATTTTCCAAGACATACCAAGTTCAGGATAAATTTTTTTGCACTTTTGTAGTATCCATGAGTTGTTGGTTTTTTTTTTTTTTTTTTTTTTTTTTTTTTTTTTTTTTTTTTTTTTTTTTTTTTTTTTTTTTTTTTTTTTTGCATTAATGATAAAGCACTGATTTAATAGGAATACAAATAGTTTAAATATTATTTGCATGTCCTCAATCATCCTTGTGGAGATTGAGAGAAAAAGGTGTGGTAAAATTGTCATACTACTATAGTTCTTTTTTCCCAAGTGATTCTAACGATTGTACTAATAATGCAATTTGTCCTGGACAAAATGAGATGATACCCAAATGCCCCAATTTAATAACTGGAAAAACTGAGGCCATAAGAAGTACATCCACGGCTTGTCAAATATTAGGTACAGAAAAGCCATAAGGCTGAATAGGTTTTCCTGACTTGCATCCTATAGTTTCACTTACCCATTTCACACATTTATTTATTCACTTATTCACTCAGAGAACACTAAGGTCACAGCAGTTCTAGGGGCTGTGAAGGACACCAGAAAAACAGAAGACAATTCTCTGAGTCAAAGATCATAATCAAGCTAAAGAGACAAAACCAATACAGCAAAAACAGAAAGCAATAAAACCAAGTCCAAATGGTTAAGTGCCTGGAACCTTGCTCAGAGAAGCGCTTACAGAGCTCAGAGGCCATCCACTTCAGTGCCCGGTGGCACTAATTTCAGAAGGTGGAACTTGATTTCAGAAGAGAAGGCACGTCTTTGTTTTGTTTTTAACTGGGAAGGGGGCAGGCGCTGGTGGTTAGGCTTAATAAAGAGGAGAATTTTGAGCAAAATAATAGGGAGGCAGAAATGAACAGTTTATTAAGACAGTGGAAACTGATTTGACTAATGAAATATCTTTTGTAAAGGGAGTAGTCAAGAGGAGGGAGAGAAAACCTAGGAGAACGGAGATGAGCCTGTTGCACAGACACTCCGTTGGCGCTTGGAATCCATTTCTCTTGCCTCCTAGTGTGTATGGGCACTGCAGGAGCCAGAAAACAAGACAGGGCCTTTTTTCCTCAGTCTGAACATGGGCTTGTGGATGGTAGTGGAACTCCACCAGCAGGGCCAGCTTGCGGGCATGCCACCCGTGCAGCTGCCCTAGGCCCCTGGCTCAGAAATGTGCCAGGTTTGGCTTCATGTTCTGCTGTTGTGAACTCTTGAATAAATTTAGCTGTGAATTTGTGCTTTATAAGTGAATACCAATGGAATGATGGAGCACATGTATGAGCAGAAGAGATACCCACAGTATGGGTGTCCTCTCTGTTGCTTGCCCTTTCGTTCCCATGAGGAACTAATAGTGCACAGAGTGTCTGACCTATGCAACTAAATAAGCAGGGCCACTCTCAGCCTTGAGAGGCCACTTTTGCCATGAGACAGAACTTCCTTGGAGCACAGAAGGTAAAGGCATTCTAAGAAATATAAAGTACCAGGGTCCTTTATCATATCTTTTCTTACTTGTTTATTTTTCACTTCCCTGTCATTAGTCAACCACTTATCCTGAAAATGAAGGCATGGAAGGAAAGGGAAAAATAGGACATCCCCCTTTTCCTTTCTTTTTAATTCATTATTTTTAGAGAGAAGGGCAGGGAAGGAGGAAGAAAGGGAGAGAAGCATCAACGTATAGTTGCCTTTCATCTGCCTCCAGCTACAGACCTGGCTGGAGACCTGGCTTACAACCTGATTATGTGCCCTGGCTGAGAATCAAACCAGCAACTTTTGGGCTTACAGGCCACTGCCCATCCACTGAGCCACCATCTAGGGCTCCCTTTTCTTTTCTGTCCTTCCTTACTCATGAGTAGCGTGAAGGCACAGAATTTTAGTGGGATGTGCACATATCAAAAAGTGAAATAAAAACAGCTAAATTAGTTGTGTGCAATATTTTTATTGTTCTGATAAGAACAAAATACATATGCATGTACAAGCTACAAAGTACCAATTGTGTGATTTCAATGATTCTACATGCAAATTAAATGCTTTTTTATTTGTATTTGAAACTGGCACTGCACAGTGTAAAATGGTAAAACTTATGCTAATAATTTAAATTTTTAATTTTTTCTTTCAAGAGAATGATATTAAATGGCAAATAAAACACCATAAGTAAAGAAAGAAAGAAAAAGGGAAAAGATTTATATTTTAGTGCCTTTAACAGGACCTAGGCCCTGTGGCACTCTAGTATGTCGAGATCAAGAAGAGTTGATTCTCCTGGTTCAAAAAGCAAAAGTAATGATGATATAATTCTTGGCTCAGTAGTGAATAGTACTGTACATGATCACAACAATCTAACTGCTAGATATTGATTTAACCAAATGCATATTGCCATCCTCCTCTTCACTTGAATTCCAGACTCACGTTGCTCAAAGCTCACTTGACATTTTCATTTAGTTGTCCAATGGGCCCTATAAACTTAACTTGTCTAAAACAGAACCCCTGCTTCACTTCCTCTGAGGCCACAACCTTCCCCGTCTCAGGAAATAGCACCTCCATTTGGTAAGGTCCCAAAACTGGAATCATGTCTGTCTCTCTCTCTCTCTCTTTTTTTTTTTTTTCTCTTTCATACTCTCTATCTAATCCACAGAAAATTCAGTCAAGTCTTATTACCCAACCACTTCTCACCACCTCTGTTCCTATCATCCCAAATCCAGGACACCGTCATCTCTCACCTATACTATTGCAATAACTCCCTGACTTGTTTCCCTACTGCCATCCTTGCCCCCTACAGGTAATTGTCCACATAGAAGCAGGAATCATTTTTTAAAAACATGAGTCATATCATATCAGCCTCTGCTCAAATCTCTCCAATGGTTTCCTGTCTCACTCAGATAAAAGGTGCTATTGACCTGGTCCTGCTATATCTTCAACCTCTTCTTCCATTCTCCGATTACTTGTTCTGTTCCATCAGCATTGGCTTCCTTGCCATACATGGAGCCCTCTAAGTTTATTTCAACCTCCGGGCCTCTGCAATTGCAGTTTCCTTACCCAGAATGTTTTGCTTCCATGTAACAGTATGGCTTACTTCCTTCTCTAACATCTTATATGCTCCAATGTCACCTTATGGGAATGGCTATTCCTGATTATCCCTTAGTATAAATCAATATCCCACTATTACTCTCTCTCTACACCTTATCGTCACTTTATTTCTCCTTACAGTATTATTGCCACCTGGCACATTATATATTTATGTTTATTGTTTGTTGTCTTCTCCTAGAAGGCAGAATTGTCTGTTGTATCTCCTTTGTCTAGAATATGCCTGGAACACAGTAAGCATTCAATAAATATTTGATGACTGAATTAATTTAAGAGTCAATAAATGCATGTGTTCAATCTATAAGTTGAATTTGGAAGCAGAATTTTATATTCTGCATAAAAAAATCCCATGTAGCTTTCCCTCATAAATGTCTCCCTAGTTGGTAGGACTCTGTGTTTAAGCCTCATTCTCTTCCACTAGACTGAAGTTCCTCAGAGGAATTCTCAGTACTGGCACAGAGGAGACCCTCAATAAAATATTTTCAGGACTTAACATCTTAGGGATTTAAAGAATTGGTGGGTATGACTACACATCAAGATAACATGCTGCTCATCTCTCAGATTTGATATACCTAAGCCAGAAGATTCTACAACCTTATTCATCAATCCTTTCATTTATTTATTGAACCATTCACTCTGATATATATTGAGTAACTTCTCTGTGAAAGTTTCTAGTTCCTAAATACTTTCTAGTCTTGTATCTAAACTACCTTACCTGCCCTCCCCCTTACTAATCTAAAATGTTCTTTCTTGTTCTGACTTCAGTGGAAGAGGGGAACAGATGGGTACCAGCATCTAATCACCCATCACTGCTTGGCAACTATTGAGATATGCCAGGATGCTCTTTGCTGATATCTCTTCAATTTAAAATGGGGACATTTGGGTATTCAAACTAGAGGCCCTTGACATTTACAATATAATAGCTCCCCTAATCTTCTAAGGATGCACTCCAAGATCTACAGTGGGCCTGAAACCACTGATAGAACCAAGCCCTATATATTTTTTTCTATATATAAATACCTTTTCCATTTATGGCTTCTCTGGCATATCTGAATGTTCAGCATCACTATTTTGCACCTTGGGGCCATTACTAAGTAAACTAAGGGTTACTTGAGTACAAGCACTGTGATACCATGACAGTCAATCTAATAACCAAAAGTCTAAGTGACTGAGGAGTGGGGAGCACATTAATGTGGATATGCTGGACAAAGGGATGAGTCACATCCTGGGCAAGACAGAACAGAATTGTGTGAGATTTCACCGTACTGCACCTGTATGTGAGGTGCCCAATTTAAAACTTATGAATTGTTTATTTCTGGAATTTTTCACTTACTGTTTTTTGGAGTCTTTTGACCTTGGTTAACAGAAACCATGGAAAGTGGAATCATCGATAAGGGGGAAACAGGGTACCTTCCCCTTTGTTTTCTGCCTGAGAAAAATGCCTGGTTGTTGACTTTTAGGGTCAGGCACGGGCCAGATAGCCTTCTGCAGGGCAGGTGCTTCACTTGGTAGATTGATTTTATAGACAATGGGCACATTTTATGTCATCACACCCAGAGGAACCCACATTCCTGGAAGCAATGCATGGTAGCTTGATGAAAGACGGGGGTATTTTATGTGTAAAACTTGAATTCCATTCAGCTAGTAGGGAGCAATTTTTAAAAAGGTGGGGAAAGAGATGAAGCCAAACAGAAAACAAAGCCCACAAGTCATACAGGAGGGTGGTTTGGTTATCAGGTCTTTGGAATTTGCCTACAAAGTCACTGGGCTCACCCTGCATTCTTCCAAACTCCTTGCTTTTGTTGGAATGAAAAGGTGTCCTTGGAACAAGTTTCCTGAAACTCTGCCCTGTTATGTAAACAAACCTGTTTTATAACAAATCCTCTTTAGGTGCCTTTTACCACAGGCCTTGTTTTTAGGTCAGAGGTTAAAAAAAGAGAACAATTACCAATCAATATTATTGTTTCACAACAATTATTCACTGTTTTCGTTAGCACATTTTTATTCCCTAGAGTACTTTCAAAGTACAGGTATGTTTTACTTCAACAAATGAGGCAAAAATTCGTTCTTGAAAAAAACAAAACAAAACCCTGAGCCTACTTTTTTATCTTAAGCAGGGAGTCTTTGAAGCAGCAACCTCTCATTGTATTTTAAATGGTTCAGTTTGCACATACACATATACATACACTCTCTGTCACATACGATTGGACGATTGAATTTACAACCACCTCTTTTTATTTTATTTTGTTTTTGCTTTTTTGGGCTGTTTCTGAGCTGTTGCATAAAAGGAAGCGCTAGCCACCCTTTTGCATGTGGGATATTAGCAGTGGAAATGGGCTCATCTGTCTGGAAAGGTGCACAGGAAATAAACGATATAAGACTGATTGTGACAGATTCCTATCAGGTGCATTTGCCTGTGAAGTGACCCATTCAGCTGTAATGAGGTGCAGTTACTGCCTGTGGCCTGATTATTGGGAAAGCTCCGCAGAGTCACTCTGGACACAGGTGGGGCAAGGTCGGACTGGTTCCTGGTACAGCTCCTGGGTTAGACTAGGGCTTCCTTTTTTTGGCTCTGAGAGATTGGCTGAAGCCTCCTGGATCTGCCTGTGACTGGTTCTCCTGCCAGTGATTCTGTCTTTGGGAAGGTATGGGCCAAGAACACATGGGCAGCTCAGGTCTCAGGATTTGCCATTTTCTACTGATAACCGCATTTCTCTAGATAGGCATAGTCTTTCTTAAAAATAATTTTCTCCCCTTGACCTTGTCCCTTGACCTTGTTGCTTTCTTTGCTCTCTTTGAGGTATTTTCAGAATCCTTTGTTGTTCATTAACAGAACTTCTCTATTCCCTGCCTTACCTATAAGCCCAGATCTGAGGAGTCTACCCACCTGGTGCCCTCAATTTCCACCTGAGCCACATTTCTTCTTAGGAAAGATGTCAGCAGGTTGGAGATCTTGTGGGTGGACTCCTTCAAAGTAGGCAGCTAAATACTCACTGTGTTTTTGATGGAGATAAATGATCAGGAATAAAAAAGAATGCGTTTTGGGCAGTTAAGTAACAGAGATGACTGAAAATGCCTTTCTTAATTCTGCCATCAACTTCCTGTCTGACCTTGAGTTTCTAAGACTTATCATAAATACAGAGAACTTCAGAGAACTTCCCAAAGCTATTCTGAGCAATACACATTTATTAGTTCAGTAATGCAATGATTACAAATAATTTGGTAAGTGCAAAGCTTTATTTATACTAAGTAATTCTTCTGCATGACCTATTAAATGAATGGACCAGAAACAACAGAGAAAAGATTCAATTATTTCTATAATAATACAGGGCTGGGAATAAGTAGGCTTATACTGTAGTTGTTCATATGGAAAATAATACAATAGTTAATAAGTAATAATACAAGAATAAACTCTCTGTGCGTTCACAATTATAAACCTCCTTTTACCCACCCCAGGATATAATAATATATAATAATATGTTGTTACATAATAATAAAAGTGAACAAATAGTAAGCCTTTATATACCAGGTGCTACGATCAGGTTTTCTTGTATATTTTTCCCAACCACATTTACTGGTCAATACTTTCATTACTCAGGCATAAAGAAGTTAAATAATTTCCCAGTCTTGCAGCCAGAAAAAGCCAGAACAAGGGCGTGAACTCTGATAGTTCATTTTCATGTTGCTCTTACCCACTCTGCTGTAATTCTCACCTATGTCTGGAAGTCTCTCAAACCACAGCAGAAGATTTTGGTAATCTTGTTCCATTAAAACATTTAGTCCATTGGATGACATAATTATGAATAGTGAATATTATTGAATAATTATTCTGTATAGTTATACATAGTCAACCATTTAACTCTCACACCAACCCTGTGAAGTTGGTACTGCTATTTTCCCCAGCTTATGGGTAAAGCTCAGAGATGTTAAGAGACTTGTCCTTGGTCACACAGTCAGCAAGTGGCTGAGGCTGGCTTTGAACCTTGGGCAGTCTGGATCCAGAGTTGTGCTCTTAATCAATAAGTAGTCTAGTCAATGACTGCAAGTGTAGAGCAGCACGCAGACTCCTGTTACAAACTCAAGGAGTTGACCTGATCACTAAACTCACTGTGTGATCTTGGGTCTCCGTTTCTTCATCTGTAAAATAGATCCTCTCCAATGACTGCCAGCTCTGTAATTCTATGCTTTGACATGTCTACAATTTGCAGTGGGAGCCTGGAGAATAATCATTTCAGCTTCAGGAACAAGTGGGTCACACACATCAAAGTTCCAGGAATTTGAAAAGAGACAGGACATCTACACAAGTTCGGAGTTTCATTCAGGAGCCGCCGGAGCTAGTGAGACTTTCAGGAGGTAACACCACTTGGCAGGAGAAGGACGTCTGGGTGGCAGGGGGAGTGAGAGCTGGTGTGGGTGGGTGCAGAGATGTGGTAGAGAGGGACCTTGCAGGATCCATCTAGAGTAGAGGGTAGAAATATGTTTTTTAACAAGTATGAATTGGCATTGTGTTTTGTAAATTTGGATATATTAGAAATGGATGAGTACTACTATTTTATCACTCTTAAAATACAAGTCTTAAGTAAAGCCAGACTATAAAGAAAGCCTAAGGGCATTGAAATGGGACAGGTGTGGGTTTGCATCCCATGTCTGCCACTTTTTAGCCAGTCCTCAATCGGAGGACTGATTATCTTCGTGGTCACACTGAGTAGAGACTCAATCGATGCTACTTTCCGTTCCAAAAGGCCTGGATCGCTTCTCTTCCCGGCGCTGCCCCTACCACCCCCCAAACCTAAGACAGTTAATACCCAATTAATTCTTAGCAGTGATGAAAGCTTTGATGTGAAAGAGGAATGAAGTTGCTATTTCTGTCCCTGATTTTCCTTTCAAGTTGCTTTAGACTTCTCAAAGAGCTTGACCCTGATCTCAGAGACAAAGGAAAGGCAACACAGGGATGAGCAGCAAAATAAGAACCTCCAAGGTGGAGGAGACCAACTTACTCCCAAAGGTAAACACAATACAGTTCTGCTAAAAAAAAATAAAAAATAAAAAAATAATAAGGGTTTCCCCCTCAAAATCCTAACTCCTTCCTTCCACCCTGGGTAGGGCCTAGTAGAGGGCTAGTCAGAGAGGGGGCCATCATGTACCTCTCAGGGTCCCCAGATGGCAGAAACAGCAGCTTTACTGAATGTTACTCCAAAGGGAAAGTGAGAATGGAGGAGAGCATCACATGCCCCCATGTGAAAGGGCCTCCCTATGTTATTTGCTATTACCACTGTAACAAAAGACCACAAACAATGGTTTAAAATAACACAAATTATTATATTATGTCCCTGGAGGTCAGAAGCCTGGCCAGCCTTCCTTCCGGAGGCCCTAGGAGGAGAACTTATTTTCTTGCCTTTCCCAGCCTTCTAGAAGCTGCCCATGTTTCTTGGCTCTTGGTTTTAGATTACTCCTGTCTCTGCTTCTATCTTCACGTCTGCTTTGGACTCTGACCCTCCTGCTGCCCTTTTATAAGGCTTCTTGTGATTACATTGGGCCCACCTGGATAACCCAGGATATCCTATGTTAAGATTCTTAATCACATCTGCAAAGTCCCTCTTGCCATGTAAGACAATGTATTTAAAGGTTCTAAAGATTAGGACGTAGATACCTTTAGGACAGACAGACCTACCATATTACCTAAGCTCTCATACCGGAAATTTGGTTGATCTCCTGGTTAACTTTGTAACTTTGAAACAGCTGACTTTCTCTAAGCCTTGACATCCACAAGTATAAACTGGAAGTAGCAATATATTCCATGATTCCTTTAGGGCTCACAGGGCTCATCTCTGTAAGATGAGGGCTCATGGGGGATCCTACATAAGATGCCCATGCCTGTGCCTTTCATGGTACGAGGGTACAGTAAATATCAGTCCTCCTCCCATTCTTCTGCACACAATGACTAGGCATGCTGGGGTGAAGGGTTGGGAGAGGGCTCTGGGGTGCTTGGCAGCTGTAGCAGGATCAATTCCTAGGGAAATGGGCTTTGAGATCAAGATTTGCATGCAGGAAATTGACTGGGGTGTGGTCTTAAGATCAAGCCCTGTGAGGTGTGTGGGAAGCAGGACTGGGCAGAGGGAGAAGATGGGCTGCAGTGAAGCTGTGACAAAGGCCTCAACCTACCCATTGGGAAGCTCGGGTTGACCCACTTAGGATGAGGGACTAAACTTTTATATCTCCGTATCGAGTCACTATATGTGGGTTGCCCTGGGGAAAGGCATGATATTGGCCAAGGTGGCTCTCTCCCACCAAGGGCAATCCGGGAGAGCACTTCCTTCAGCCAGGAGATGTATGCCCCAGACAGGCAGCAGGGGCTTAGCAAGGACACCATGGCATCCATTACAGCAGCCAGCCCTCTTGCCTTCCTGAGTGAAGACCAGACAGAAAATAAGTCGGTAAGAGCCCTAGCAGGCTGTGTCGCTCACAGGCTCAGAGGCTCAGAGCTTGTGCTCCCTAGCAGGTAAGATCGATTCGACCAAAATCTTACTTCTATTTCTTCCTATTATGTGATTTGGGAAGGTCGCTTAACCTCTCTGTATCTCAGCTTCCTCATCTCTAAATTAGGGGTAATAGTATTTTTTCTTAGAATTGTTGTGAGGACTATACAGACAGTCAGTGTAAAATTCTTAGCATCATGTCTGACCTCTGGTATGTCCCATATATGTTAGATTTTGTGATTAATACTATTCTCCCCATCCCTCTCCTAGTTTATCCTTTTGATCCAAATCCATGTGAGCTGGAAAGAAGAGGGGGAAATTCTACAAGAATACTCACCATGGCCCTGGCTGGTGTGGGTCAGTTAGTTGGGCATTAGCCTACATTACCCTGAAATGTTATGGGTTTGATCTTGGTTAGGGCACATGGCTGGGCTGTGAGTCCTGTCCCCAGTTGAGGCATGTGGTAAAGAAGATAAATTGATGTTTCTCTTCATATTATGTTTCTTTCCTGGTCTTTCGCCCACCATTCTTTTCTCTCTGGAATCAATAAAAGAAAAAGAAATTAAGAATACTCATCATGGCTTAAGGTATATCAGTAAAGCAGGAGGTGGGAGGCAGCAGTTGAGGCTGAAAGGGTGGGAGGAGGAGGAGTAACAGCACAACCCCAGAACTCAGCTGCCTCAATGGGACTCCAAGCCACAAACTCGCTGGACAACCTCGCAGGGTCCTGGTGAAACCTAAATGAGGCCAGTAAACCTCTAAGGACTGACACATGGAAGGCACCATATGTGCCGTTGTTATTATTCTGATACCACAACATATCTACAAAGGCATCATTAAGAGAGAAGCCCTTGATTCAGACCTCAGAGGTTTCCCAAGAAATTTAAAACCCTTGATACATCAGCCCGAATTCCTGAAGTTGTCTACAAACCCTCATTTTCACCTGTTACTAGGCTACTCCTTCACTAACACTGATCCCCTGGTGTAAGTGTTCAATCATTTACAATTGCAACAGAGTAGTCAAAAATAAGGTGATATTGTCTTTAGTTTGAGGTAGGATTGGATGGAGGAAAAAAATTAGGAAAAATGATTCTAGAGATCAGCCAAGAGAATGGGGTGTTCTTTGAGAACCCTTAGTGTCCCTTCAAGGTAAAATAAGATGTAATAAACTAGACTGAATGCTTTATGAATTATATGACCTTTTCTCAATTCCTTTTTTCACCCGGAAAGTTACAACTTGAGGAACTTGAAACAACGCAACCTTGATATATCTGCCACTTCGGTTTTATTAGATGTTCTCCAGTTTTCTTTTGCCCTAGTCCCGACCCATGCTGGAGAGGGTTGCAGAAGATGTGAATGATCAGAATAAAGCTGGGAGCACTATTTGGATTGGGAGACAGAGAGAGTGGGTTTAAGGGAACGTTCTCCTTGCCGATAGCCCAGGTTCTGGGCTGAGAGCTCCTGCTCTCTTCTCTGCTCTCCTTTCCTTTTTTCAACCTTTGTATCAAGTTGAAACAGTAGGTATTTGCTTTGATTTTCCTTCTCATATGTGCTTGATTCTCAAACCCAGCTTGTTGGGGACACTGCCTCCCTGGACTGGGGGTGACATCACTGGGTTCCTACTACATGGAGTAAAAAAAATAAACTGTCACAGGAGTCTCAAGTCACAGAACAAATGAGCTTGTTGAACTCATTTAAATTTTCTCCAAGACTAACTCCTCCTGAATTTTATTTGGTTGAGAGTTGCCATAAAGCTTCTCCTACAACGATAGTGTCAAGTTACTTTGTTTTGCTTTTCAGCAAGTAAGCAATAAAACAAACATGCGAAGTATTTTGATAAGAGGAGCAATCATGCTGTTCATATCTTTCAGAATCCAAAAACTTAAGTTTTGGGTATAAAGGCAAATACTTAGCAGGCAGGATCATGCCCTTGATTTTTTATCTTTGTGGACTTTAAGTCAGTGAAAGTCAGTTCACAGAAATGTTATTCCTAGGCCAGAAAGGATTGTGCATTTCCTGCACTGACTTTTTGAATCAGGAGGCCTGATTCGAAGATTTTAACCTTGTATCTTTACTTCCCAGAATAAAAGAAGAAGAATAGGCAAACAGAAAGAGCCTGGGACTTAAGGGCAACCCTCAGGACAAAATATATCTGAAATCTATGCCCTTCTTCCATCTCCAATGTTGCTATCCTTGGGCACTCAAGTATTATCCTAATTGATCTCCCTGTGTCAATGCTTGCCTGACTTCTGTGTGTTTTTTGTACCCTCAGGTAGCCAGGCTGACTTTCGAAAATTTAAATCAGATCATGTCACTCCCTTGACTAAAACTCTGTAGTAACTTCTCTTGCATTTAGGGTAAACCCAAAGTTTTTGCTGTGGATCCATGGTCATGGCCTTCCTTACCTCTCCAGACTCAACTCACTGTCCTCTCACCCCACCAGCCTTCAATTCCATAAGTAAGCTTTTTCAGGCCTCAGGACCTCTGCACATGCTGTTTCCTCTGTGTAAAAACCTTCCCTCTACCCTATCCCTTTCTTTCAAGTCATTCCCTCTTTTCATTCTTTAGACCTCACCTTAAATGTCACTTCCTCAGACAGAAGTTACCTCACTATTTAAATGAGGCTTCTCATTTTGGTCATTAGTCTCTATTTTAACCTTTACATAACATTTATCATAATTTGTCATTATTTATTTTTATTTTAAATTTATTATTATTTTATTTTTCTGACTTATTTTCTGTGTCCCGCACTTGAATGCAAAGGGATAAAATTATGTTTTTCTTGCTCACCATTGTATCCTTTCTGTCTAGCAAGGCATTTGGCACAAAGCAGGAACTCAACAATTGTCTGTTAAGAAGAAGTGCTTTAAACATGGCTGCATTTTCCATGAAAGAGTCTGCTTTTAAAGTTTTAATTTTACTAAACTCTACATGACATGCTCAAGTGTCTGATAAAAACATCTATTTCTAACTTTTGAGATTGTTTCCATCCCTCAATTCCTCATATTTTCTTGTTTCAACCTTTGTGAATTCCGTGAATATAAATGTATGCTAGAATGGAAACATCATTTTGATTCACTGCTCTATCTCTACTATCTATATGTGCTGGACACACAGTGGGCATTACATGTGTATTGCTGTTGCATAAAAGCTATCCAAGGTAAAATTTCTAAAATGATTTAGCAGAGCAATGGTTCTTATAATGTAGATTTTTCCAACTGGCAGTATATTAGCTAGAAGTGTCCCACAGAAGTGTATTGTTTGACCTGGATGGTATTTTATATCAGTTGCCTATGTTTAAAAACTGGGATTCCATCTAAAAACCCCTATACCAACTTTTCTTGCAAATCCATATCTAGCCATGCTGGTTCCTCTGCCACATGGCACAGTGGGCTGAAGTTGGGTAGCAGCTGTCCCTTCTGCAGGTCCATGTCCTCTTTGCTTGCTTTTTCTAACAATCTGGGTTGATGCAAGAATCTTTCCGTATACAGTTTTCCCGAAAATAAAAGTTGTGGCTTCTTAAACTAGATACAGATTTTCATTAGAAATGAAGAACCAACTCAGGGAATATTGGCATAAGATTGAAACTGAGTTAGGCCTGATTAGTCCTTCAGAGAGTTGTTAAAAGTTCTCTGCAATTGATAGAGTATGTAGTGGCCAGAATAAAAATTACTTAGCCTTGAGATTCTCTGTATTAAATTCTGGGCATGGAGAAAGAAGCTAAACTGATTTCTTTCTCTTAGGACCAAGCTAACTAAGCTCATAAAAATTAGTCACAGGCACCATGTGACCACTTTCTAAAGACGGAGGAAGCATTATTTAAATCTGGTACTGGACCATACGCCTTGGGGAAGTTGGCAAACAACTACATGACAAGTGTACGTGCTTATTCTCGACTGGTGATGAGTGAACATCATCAACACTGATGAAATTTCGGTTTTAATTTGGGCATTTTAAAACAAGTTAAGCCCCCAAACAATGTAATCAAACCATTTAAGTTTGACATGAAGAGGTTCCAGTTACATTTGATCAGGAAATACGTTGGCCATGTGTGTAACAAGGGTCAAAATAATAAGTGATTCATGAGATCCAGAAATAAGCTATTGGCCTAATTAAATCTGGACTGATTTTAGAGTGAAAATTAAGTGTATTACAAGCATTTTGCATTTATAATTTTATTTTTTGTCTCTCTCCCCTTATTGTTTTGGTCACTGTGGGAAAAAAAACAAAAACAAAAAAACTTGGATATGGGTAAAAACATCCAAGTACTGCAGAGTTTGATTTAACCTAGCAATTAGATACATTTTGGAAAGTGCTACTAATTGTCCCTTAAAATAAACTCGAATGTTATGAAAATGGATATCACAGTCTAAAATTACTCTTCTATTTTGAAATCTAATTCATAGCTTCCACTTAAATGTTTATAGGTTATAGTAAAAAAATAAGAAGTATTAAAATTATAAAAATGTTTAAGTATAATTTATAAGGAATTTATCATTCATGATTTAATTAAGTAGTTCATTACAGCTGTTCAGGTTCATGTCTGAATAAAAACATCATACCCAGCAATACTATTGAAAACCAAAAGTCATAGCCGTTCTTTTTCCCCCCTTCTAAGTGTGAGAAAACAACAATCTAGGAAATGGGAAAAGAACACTTTTTAAAACCTGCAAAACATTAACATGTAGTCACTCCCTGAGTCATACTGCTCCATGTTCAAGGACTACAGCCTTGGAATGGGATTAGTCTAGAATTCCTGACTACCTTGGCTAGAGAAGCCGTGTTTTTAGAATAATTGAGAATGATTGATGGGGCTTATTAAATACATGTCCCTGGAGCTTTGGGCTGCTTAGTTTTAGGCTAGAACATGGAAATCTGTAGTTTGTAAGGTGTCTCAGGTGTATCTGATGATCACCAATTAAGGAAGTACCAGTCTAGCTCTAGCCTCTAGAGGATCTGACCATAGAAAAACCTAAAATGAATCTGACATTCTGTTGTCCTTCAAACTCAAGGGGGCCTAGAAACTCATGAACCCAGTACTTCTGTCCATACTTCCCAATTGTCTCAGATTTAAATGCATGATCTGAGGTGAATGATTATAAGGGAATTGGCAATCAGCGATTATAAGGGAATTGGCAGTCAGAAGACTCTGGCTCTAACCAGGTATGAGAAATCAATTTCACCTGAAGCAGCATTGTCTGTAAAATAAAGGAGGTGGGCTACATGCCCCCTACACACAGATTGCACACTGGCAGCGTCAGGTCACGTCCAGTCTACAGATTGATTTTATCTGGATCTACATGATATCTGAAAATGAATTTCAATTAGTTTTCCAATAGGGAAATTTACCCACCTCCCTCACCCCTCACCCACAATTTAGATTTTCAGCTTATCTTAGAAAATCAGATATTCTAGACAACAGTGGGTCCCTCATCCCTACCCATCAACTGTCACCTGGGTAGAGTAGGATTTGTTCCTCTTTGAAAAGGCCACATGATCTTAATATCCCAACAGCAGCCAACTCTCTCACCTACCCTCCTGGAGCTGGTGGGGCTGGTAACTCTTGCCCCAAGGTCATTTTCAAATGTAACATCCAGGATTCTCTAGTTTGCATCCTAGGGGTAGGCAGGTCCTTTAATAAGGACTGTGCCTGTGTGGCACCTCAGCAGTTGTTCATTCCTTCCTAATTTTTGAGTTGGGAAAGCAATTTCTGCTATTCCCTTTTCACAGCCTGGGGAGTCTTTAAGGAAAAAGCCAGAAAGTAGGTGCCTGAAGGAATGTGGTAGCTGCTTCTTCAGCAAGGATCCAAAAAACTAAAATTTCTATGTTTACACATTCCTAAGTACAGTATACCCAAGTGGGTCTCATTTAGGCTGAATGTTTATATGGTTATATGCAGTTTCACTAAGAATAAAGACATTGCTAAATTGCCAGGTTTTTGCAAATTATAATGAAAATTGTATGTCACGGACTCCCAAAATCCTTGTACCAATATAATAATTACTGCATGATTGGAATTACTGCAAGGAAGTAGCTTTCCTGGGAAAACAGGAGTGGGAAAATTTCTTTTAGCTTTTCAGAAGCATCTTCAACCTAGGATGGGATGGCTGGGGTGGAGGAATTTCGAAAATGCTACTGAACCAATCTATAAACCTGATTATGAATTAATCAGATCTCATAGTTATCACAGGGATTGCTCTATTCAGGATACATTTTTCACATCACTTCCACCTAAATCCCTTCAAAATACACCAAATGTAAAGAGTGGCTAGAGTAGATATTAATCTCAACTTCCTAAGGCAAATTGGTGTCAAAAACATACTTCTTATCATTACTTATTTCAAATGAAGCATTTCCTGGTCCCCCATAATGGGCTTAATTCTGTTACAAAATATGGATAAAATTTGAGCCCCCAAGCTAGTGTTTGTCTCAAACACCTATGTAAGTAACAAAAATACCCCTTGCATGTTGTGACATGGGAACGTACTATGGGAGAGGGAGGAGGGTATCATTTAAGTTGGGTTTAGAAGGATAGTTTGTGTTGGATGGAGGAATGAAAAAGAGCATTTAGGCAAGAAGTCTGACAATAGTAACATGTTTGGGGAGACCCCCAAATGGTCTGCTCTGACTGGAGTTGAAGCTTTTTGAGTGAAGAGAGAAATAAAATGGAGTGAGAATAAGCTAGAAATAAGGCCAGAAAGCTCAGTTAGAGCCAAACGGAGAATGCCATGCTAAGGTAATGATGAAAGCAACTAAAGCTTTTTGAGGTAGGTCTGGGGTTTTCACTCTTTATTTTAGAAAAATGACTCCCCCTGTGGTGCGCAGCAAGGATTAGAGAGGTGGTGTGGGGGAGAGGCATATTTATTTAAGGGTTCTAACTTGGGTTTGTTGTTATCATCTTCTGCCTTAAACTCAAAAGATAAAATATCTACTAGTTTATACTTTGTTCAATGGCGTGGTTTAACATTAGCGTTAGATTTGAATAACAGCCATCCTACTAATTGAAATGTTTTAAGTACATATATTTTATTCTAATATGCTCTTTCATTAAAACATAATATAAGTAAAAAGATAAATACAATTAAATTATTTAAGGATTTCCCCCTCCTCTTTAATGCCTTCCTGGGCCTTTTCCTCTGCCTCCTTCTTTCCTCTTTCACTATGTTCAGAGCTGTTTTTGTAGTAACTTTGCAGCAGTACTGTCAAGTCTGGGTATTGAAGCTGGCTGGGATGCTAATGTTTCAGATCCATTGGGGTCTGAATGGCCCTCAGTATCCCTGTTCTTTTTTGCTGCAGATAGCTGAGAGCGTTGTAAGACGTATGGGATGGAAACTCTCCAGCCAAATACGATAATAAGCCAATAAACAAGGAATCTGATTATGGCAAGATGTAGGAATGAAAAAGAAGCATAACCCACCAGGAAGGGGGAAAAACCATAGCACACATACTGATACTTCCAGTATGTTTTGCATTGGCTCATTATATATGGAAACTGGTTTGGCCTCATGGAAAATAGATGATTTTCAGCAGAGTCTACCACTGACAGGCCAGTGGGGATTTTAAAGGGTAAGGGGAGCCGTTACATATAAAATACAATTACAACCATGTGAAATATCTTAGTGCTGGGTCTGGTATTATTATGCTGCACAGGTCGAGACATATTTAAATGTTCAATCCTTGTAAAATATGGAAAATGACAGTTGATAAGGAATATAAGGCTATTTCATGAATTTCACATAACTTGGGACACATTCTGCCCATTGATATGTGCGGCTGAAGAAAAATTCCATGAAATGAGGAACAGTTGAATTTAATATTCTATGATGTTGCTAATACTTTTATTATGTTGGAGAACTAGTCACAAACTGCTTTACTAATATTCCTCTAAAATATTATGTTTACTATAACTCAATATCATTTTAATACAAATAACACAATCTCAAATTGTTTTAGTTGTTAAGATGGCAAAGAACAGTAAAGTGAAAACACTCCGTTACATTTTGAGCAAAGAGAAGAGGTGGCACTGTAAGTGTCTGCCTGTTCCTACAGCAGGTGATGGACACTAGGGGTCCTGCTGCCGCAATTCCCTGTCATGTAATCATAAAATCCACAGCTATTCCAAATACCTAACATTTATTGGGTGCTTACTATATGCTAGGTTATATGCTCTTCCCACCAACACTCCGTAGTCAAGGTTAAGACCTCCAGAGTCAACAGGCTTGGGTTGGAAAGCTGCTCTGTAGTTTACTAGCCGTGTGGCTAGAGCAAGCTATCTAACCTTGCCGTGCCTCAGTTTCCTCATCTGTAACATGGACACAATCTCCTAGGGTTGTTTTGAGTGTTAAATGAGATAATTCATGACAAGCAGGGTTTATCAATCTTGGCACTACTGGTATTTTGGGCTAAGTAATTCTTTGCTGTGGGTGCGTGGCCCTGTGCACTGTAGGCTGTTCTACAGCCTCTCTGGCCTCCACCTCTCAGCTGCCGGGTGACCTCCTCGTGCTCACCTCTCCGGAAGTTGTGACAGGCATTGCCACATGTCCCCCAGTGGGCAGAACTGCTTTCCCCCATCAACTGATTATCTCAGTAAGTTGCTTGGCACATAGGCAGTTCTCAAAAGATGTTAGCCATTATTATTATTATTATTTAGAATTTCTTTTAAGGATAGGAAACTTTGTGCTTACAAATTCTTTTTGTTTCTTTCTTTGGCCTTCATAAGACTATATGGACAAATGGTCAAATGCGAGGAGGAGGAAAGGAGGAGCCACAAACTGTACAATCAGCTCCTGACAGTTTTGTTAAATGGGGTGATTTTTTTTTTCTGTCACTAAGAAGAAGAAGGTGACCCAACCCTTCGATCCCCTCTGATATTTTCAGATTTTTTGCAAGGCTCTGCAGATGCCTGAGTCAAGAGAATGTTGTCACTTGACCAAGCCTGCTGTATGAGAAAAGGGGAAAAGATAGCATGGTTAAATCACTTGCATGCTATTATACAAGTTGCGCTCTGGTGAGCCAAGCTGTCTCCGAAAGTAATTTCCGTGTATTTCCTCACCTCTCACCTTCCACCATTGCTATTACTTAACCCACTGACCCAGATAGCTGCTGATTAACATTTAATACATGTTGAAGTGTTACTGGGCTTTGAACAAAGCATAAAGAAGTTTCTGACTTGCTTTTAGCTCTATGCCCTTGAATCATTACATGAGTAATTCTTTAAAGCTTGCACTGCCATTGTTGTACCCAGGGCATGTCTTTTCTTTAAGATAAAAATGAACAATTTATAAAAGGAGTTGTCCCCCGCCCCCAAAGCATGCAAGCTTTCATTCATTTAGCGAACCCTGATGAGTTCCTATTATGTTGGTCATTATAGGCTAGGGAGGGAGTAGGGAATAGACAGGGTGGCTGTATTCTAGCTGCTTGTGGTGAGGGGATGGGGTGGGAAGAGGCAGGGGAGGCTGGGGGACACAGACAGGTAAATGAGCGATTACAATACAGCCATGTGCTTCTTAATAACCTGGACATGTCCTGAGAAATACATCATCAGGCGACTTTGTCATTGTGTGAACACCTGAGTGCACAAACCTAGGTGTTATAGCCTCCTACACACCTAAGCTGTATGGTATAGCCTATTACTCGCCTGTACAGCATGCTGCTGTACCAACTAACACAAGATTCAATCAAACACAAGAAAAAACAATGAAATCAAGAGGAGTGATAAACGTGAGAAACACGGCATACTGTTTCACAGCAAACGGGTTTTTTTATGTAAATAGAAAAAGTAATAATAAAAATGTATGATATAGTAAATAAACCAGTAAAATAGTCCTTTATTATCAAGTATAATGTACTGTATGTACACACTTGTAGGTGAGTACCTTTCCAGCTGGCAGCACAGTAGGTGTGTTTACACCAGCAGCACCACAAACACACGAGTAGTGTGCAGCACTGTGACGTCAGTGGGGGGTGGGGGCTTTCCAGCTCTGGTATAGTCTGTGCACCCACAGTTGTATAGTCCGTTGTGGACTGAAATGTCATTGCACAGGCCTGACTGCAGCCTCAGAAATATTGACACGAAAGGTGAGTTAGCAGCCACCCCATTCAATACATAGTGGAGCCCATAACTCAGTCTTCAGGGGTTAGAAACGTTGCCTCCCTCCATTGAAAAACAAATGAAGATAAAATTATGCTCACTGCCTTTCTTGTTTTCTAAGTAAATTAATAATGTCACCCTGATGAGAAATATACAAAATTCAATCAAGGGGGAACCTGAAGTTTGAGACCTCTGAAGTGCGTAGCTCTGGTATATGGCCAATGCAAAAGCTCCCAGGATGGCCCTGACTGGTGTGGCTGTTTGATGGGTGTTGTCCCACAAAGCCAAAGGTGGCCCGTTCGATCCCCAGAGCACATGCCTGGGTTGCAAGTCCGGATGCACTCAAGAGGCAACCAGTTGATGTTTCTCTTCTTCTATGTCCGCCTCTCTTTCTCTCTCTAAAATTAAATAAATAAAATATATTTTTTAAAAAAGTATCCAGGACAGATATGCTTAATTTGACACATATATTTATTCATTTTTAAGTTCATTCCAGAAAATAATTGACAAAGCTAAGCTTGCCAAATAGTCACTTATATTTTAAATTATAAAAGTAATACATGAGCATAATTGAATGAAAGTTCAAACAGTGCAGAAAGAAAAAAGAGGAAGAAATGAACTCCTCTATTTGCATTCTTCTTCCCCACTAAGGTGAATAGTAAACAGTTGGGTGTGTATCCTTTCAGAGATGGAGTTATATATTCAGTGGAACCAGATACAATTGCTGTTTTTGTGGGCCAAAAAATTGAGTATTATCACCTTTGTATAATTCCACCTAGTATTTATTTAACATGATTTGAGTCATCCTATACCCATTATTCTGTAACATACTGTTTCATTAACAGTTTCCCTTTAAATTCTGCAAACATATAGAGATCACTTTTATTTCTTTGTCAAATAACATCTCTGAAAAGATTTTTGAAAAGACAATCTTGAACCCCCTGGCTGGTGTGGCTCAGTGGATTGAGTGCGGCCTGCGAACCAAAGGGTCTCTGGTTCAATTCCCAGTCCGGGTACATGCCCGGGTTGCAGGCCAGGATCCCAGTTGCGGGCACTTAAGAGGCAACTACACATTGAAGTTTCTTATTCTCCCTCCCTTCCCCTTTTTCTAAAATAAAATAAATTTTAAAAATCTTTAAAAATCAAACTTGAGACTATAGATTAATGCTGCAGAGAAGTGGAGAAAGGCAGATGGTAGAGCTTCTGGAAAAACTATACATTCTGTGCTAACGTTTGAAAATTAAGCTGGTCGCCTGAAGTCCGCCTGCCTAGAAGGCCCAGTTCTTCCTAAGGGGCCCAGTGTACAGGGTTAAGGAGGTTTTCAGTTCACAAACAAAAACACGCCCCTATTCTTGTCACTGTGCTGGCTGGCTCTTGCAGCCTCCTGTAATGTACCTTTCAGCCACTCAGTGATCTACTAGGAGCAAGAGCGCAAGCACTGCCCTGGGCTCCAGGCTGTCTGGGAGAGAGGCTGGCTGGCTCCAAGACCCAGAGGCCATACACAGTCTGCAACTCAGACAAAGTTTTTGTGTTAACAACAAATGTTAACTTAGTTTCTGATGACCGCTGGAGTGGAGTCTTCGGATAGTAACTAATCCTTCTAGATTGTTGTCTAGTGTCATAATTGCTATTTTTCATAATAATGTCTTCAGTGGAAGCCGTGCTGATTTATGGTCAGAAAAGTTGCCTTTAAATGTCTGTTCCATTGTTTATTAAAACTGATAAACTTTGGCTAAATCACTCTCCTCACTGAGCCAGTTTTAATAGCTATAAAATTAAGGTAGTAAAAAATACCTATCATTTATTGGGTGCTTACTATATGCTAGGCACTGGTTTTAGCCATTCATATCCATGGTTGTGACCCTATTCTGACCTCATTTTACCAAGGAGGAAACTAAGGTGCTGAGTTTAAATAACTTTCTTAAGATCACATACCTAGGGAGTGGAAGGAATGAAAGGCAGAGCTATAATGCCTAGAGAAGGTTAAAGAAGTACTAAAGGTTTTGGCAGCTCTTTGGCCACCAGGGCAAAAGCTGGTGATTTTGTTTTCCTTCAAATATTGCCCCCAAATCAGAGGTTCATGAACGTTTAGAACTGGGTGGAACCTCAGAGACTGTCAAGGGCAAACCTCTTGTTTTAAGAAAGGAAGCCACCCCTGGTTGGGGTGGCTCAGTGGATTGAGCATAGGAACGTGTAACATAAAAGTAACAAGTTCAATTCCCAGCCAGGGCACATGCCTGGGTTGTGAGGGCCAGGACCCCAGCTACGGACGCACTGGAAGCAACCAACTGAGACACGTTGATGTTTCTCTCCCTTTCTTGCTTCCTTCCTTCCCCTCTCTCCAAAACTAAATACAGAAAAAAAAAATTTTTTTTAAATAAATAAATAAAATGAAACAAGAAAGAAAGGAAAAAAAGGAAGACACTGGGCCCAGAGCCTTTCAGGGACTTGTGCAAGGTTCAAGCTTGATGATGTACAGGGTGAAGATTATGCTATCCTCTGCCCTGGGCATTCCCATGGTTTTTCCCATTTGGTTAAATTCCATAAGCAGTTTTAAAAAAACAGTTTATTGTTTTTTTTTTGTAGATGAACTTCTACAATAGTATAATGGAATCCCATGTGTCACCCTCACCCAGCTTTAACAATCATCAATCACTTGACCAACCTGGCTTCATCTATATTCCCACCCATCCCCCACTTCCCAGCCCCCGCTGAATAATTTTTTTTTAAAGATTTTATTACTTTCAGAGAGAAGGGCAGGGAGGGAGGATGAAAGGGAGAAAAACACCAATGTCTGGTTACCTTTCACCTGCCTCCAGCTAGGGACCTGGCTTGCAACCTGGTTATGTGCTCTGACTGGGAATCAAACCAGTGACCTTTGGGTTCACAGGCCGGCACCTATCCACTGAGCCACCAGCCAGGGCCCACTGAATAATTTTGAAGGGACTCTTCAGCACCACATTTCACCCTTAACATTGCATATATCTTTGAACTATAAGAACTCTATTTTTAACATTAGCACAAAACTATTACCATACCTTACAATTACAGTATTGCTTCATATTGTCCAATGGCCTGTCAGGGTTCAAATGATCCCATTTGCCACAGACTTTTTTTTTTTTTTTTAATTGTAGTTAGTTTACAGCAAGAAAGTTTTGAAATTCTAACAAGTAAGACACGGTGGAGGACACAGGCATGGTGTAAAAGCAAGCCCTACCCTCTGGTTCTGAACAGTTAGGAATGAAGTTGAAAACCTACTATTAAAGTGGAACAGGCTGGTCCGATGGTAGAGGGTTATCAGAATGAAACTAAAGTTAGCGTCACTAAAGTTGGTATACAACCCCCTACTACCAAATTTGACTGATTTTTAAAAATACAAATAAATAAATGGATAAATAAATACAAATCAAGTGGAACAAACATGCATGATGGCACAGAGGGAAGCAGCACAGTGTGGATGTTTGCTCCCTGGAGGCCTGGATTCTACGCTGACCTCCATCACTAACTACCCAGTGACCTTAATTTCTGTAAGTCACTTGATCTGTCAGTGCCTTTTGCTGCTTATCTGCAAATGGGGCTAATAAGAGACTGACCTCAAAGAGTTCTTTGGAGAAGAAATGGAATAATATAAGGAAATACTTAGATTAGCACATGAAACATCATACTTACTTGATTAACATTAGCTATTATTATGATACCCCAACATGGGTTATGACCCATTAATAAGTCCTAAAGGCACTTCATAGGTCAGTGTGCAAGTGCTTATGCACTCATTCTCTCTCTCTCTCTCTCTCTTTCTCTCCCTCTCCCCCTCTCTCTGCTTACACTCTCCTCTAAACTGAGCTCAGCAAGACTCGATCTGAGCAGTCACTTCTTTTCTTAAAGGGCCTAAGGTATACAAGAGATCTGATTTCTAATTGATCTGGGATACTAGCAGAGAGGTGGCTGTAGTCTCCAGGCTGAAGACAACCATTCATCCTGAGTTAATTGGTTTATGCCTGTTGTCCCTTTCCACTCTCCAAAATGGGACACTTTCCACTCCCCAAAGCGTCCCATTTTGGATGATATATTACATGATCAGTTTAACCACTGGAGGCCTGTGGATAAGCTATGACTAGAGCTACTTCTGTTGATGGGGGAAAAGTTTACATACAGCACTGATGTAATAAGGGCCATGCTCATATTGTTACCCTTTGCACTGTGGATATTGTTCCTATGGATCAAGAATTGAGGGCAGGTCCCTAAGAGGAGCCCGTTTAGTTGCAAATCCCAAGAACTGCATAGGTGAAACAATTCCACTGCTTCCCTCCACTGATCAGGAGACCTGATTTGTTTATACTCTTTTTTTGATAAATACCTTTTACTCCTTGTATTTACTCAAGCTTTTAATAATTTTAAAGCAAACTTTTTTTACTTCTGCAAGGCAACTACATATCAGATTAGTAGGAAAATGTAAAAAGGTGAAAAGGTCATGGCACTCAGTATGAGATTAAGACAGATTTGGCTTGTACAAATTTATGACAAAAATAATAATTAAAAAAAAAAAGGTGGATCTCTTAAAATCAAAACAAATCCTGATAAAACAAAAGTCATAGGAAAGCCAACCCAGATGCACAATTTATCAGTAGTTCCATTTTGCACACATGCAGAAACTATGTGTACATGGCTTTGTTTGGGACAAGCCTCAAAGAATAGAATATTTAGTGGAGAGGCTATGGCAGGGTTACAGATAATTCTATTAATCTTATAAGGCAATGAAAGATTTATGACTTAAGAGATGTCAACCCTGTGCTTTTGGGATTTATGGAACACCAATGTGACTCTAAAGTTTAGAAATACTCCTAATTCTGGGAAGTAGCATGAATTAGATAAGAGGCCCTATCAAGTTGGTATTTCTTTATTTTCATACAGTGCCCCAGTCATGGTTGTTGATAATTATAACAAAGTAATCTTTTAGTGTCATATTTTAAATATATGAGGTCTGTCTCAAAAGTATGGGCTGTGTAAGAACTGTGTTATTGGGCTGTCTCTGCTGTTTTCTACCGTCCCGTTCTTCCACTTCGGCTTTCGATTGCATTTCTACCTCCCCTTTCAATCATCCTCTGCACCAGATGGATCTTCCAAATCTCCATCATCTGGTGTTTTCACTTTAGGCTGCAAACTGCTCAAATCTTCCTAGCCTTTCCTTGATTTCTTGCCCCATCTTCTCTTTATTGTGTTCCATTAGATTTCTTGAAAACTTATTAAGCAATACATTTTTGGATTTACCTCTTCAATTCTAAGGTATTTCTCAACCTACAGCTGCTCCAATTCTGGGCCCACAAACTATGTGTTTGCTTGTGTGTATGTGTCTGGGTGTGTGAGTGTGTGTTTAGTCACTGAAAATCTCCATGGTAACCAGGAAAGTGGGTTTTTACAGTAATTAAACATAGGAGCTATCCAGTCCAGGGGCACCACAGGTTTTGAATTCTGATGCAAATTTGTTCAACCTACCTAACTTCCTCATGCCTCAGTTTCCTCAACTGTAATTGGTAGACTTAGAGTAAGTATCCATTACATAAAGTTGTAGTGAATTAAATGAATTAGTATATATGTATAAGGAATACTAAATGAGCTAGTGTATATAAGAAATTTAGAACTGCCAAGGCGTTGTCAGTTCTCATTATGATTACAAACTCCAATTAGTGCGTTTCTCTTCTGATCTTATTTGACCTCCCTAAGAGATAGGATACAAGGGAAGACTTCTAGTTTCCTGAAAATCTCCTTTTGCCATAGCCCTCTTGGGCTTCACTTTTCTGACCCTGACTCACCAGGATCCTTTGTGGGATCTTTCCCCCGCCACCCCAGTTTGTCCCTTAAATCAGCACTCTGCTTTCCTCATGGTGTATCCTCTCTGGGGTGACCTCATCCAAATCCTTGGCTACAGCCACCTACCTAATGCCTCGCTCTCTGCTGAGCTCTAGGTCTGCATGCCCAGCTTTGCAGGAAACCATTAGCACCTGAAATCGCGTAGACTCAGCCCCAAATCTGTCACCTTCCACTACAAATCTAGTTGCAAGTCTTGCTGAAGGGACACACACAACCAGAAATCGGAGCCCCGTCCTGGAGTCCCTCTCCCCACTCACCTTCCCCAGTGCTGTTAATGCTCAAGGTCTCCGTAACATCTCTCTTATTCACCCCTCTCACCATTCTCACCTCCACAAACTTAATTCCACTCGCACGCTCCTGCTCCTGTGGATCCTACGTTAGGTTTATTATTTTTCTTCTGCCTCAAGTTTTGACCCCTTTCAACTCATCCTTCGCTGACCTTCTCCACTGTCTTTCTAAATTGTGGATCTTATTTTATCTGGCCCCACCCAGCACCAAGCCCCCCAGTGACTTCTCATAGCTCACCAGTTGAAGCTCAAGTTTCTGGGCTTGAAGAGTTCTTGTTTATCTCTGTAGTCTCAACTCTCTCCACCCGCACCAGGCCCTGCTTCCCTCCCCTAACTGTGCCACAGGCTTTTCATGCCTCTCGTCCTTTGCATGTATGCTTCTTGCACTTCAGCATTCTCCCCACCGCTTTGCCTTCCTTTTCACCTGACCCCTCAGAATCTAATTGTCATCTCTTTAGAAAGCTCCACGCAATGACTTAGATGCTCCTCTGTGCTCAAATAGTACCCTGTACATAGAGTTCCCTTAGAGTATGTATGACAATGTAGTAAGATTTTACACCCCTCCTCCCCCATGTGTCTCTCTACCTCCTCTGCAATCCCAAGAGGGCAGCATCTGTATTTTGTCGAATTTTGCATTCCCTGCACCCACTGTAGCACATCTGGTGCATAGATGTTCAATAGATACTGAGTGAAAGCTTCAACTAAGAGCATATTCCATCTTTCAACCTTGCAAACTGTGAGGTGGTTATTGTTAGTATAGAGTCTATTCACTTCTCCCATATTATGGACAAAACACTTCGAAATGGTTACTGGAAGAACAGGGCTATTAAGTAGAAAACTTGAAAAGGATTATACCTTTTCATGTAGTAATTTCACCTCCAGAAATCTATCCTAAATAAATAACCAGAGGTAGGAATAGCTTATTCACCAAGATGTTCATCACCAGGTAATTGATGTAGAAAAAATAAATGATTAAACATCCCGAATTATGGTACCTACAACTGGACATTATAGTGCCATCATATGTTATGTTTCCAAAGATTTTTAATGGTTTGGGACCATACTCATATTATCTTAATGAAAAAGCTGGATAGAAAACCAGCAAGTATTATAAAATCTTAAATTATATAAAGAAAAAAGTCCTTAAAATGAGCTGAGAAAAAGATTTGAAATAAACATACCAAAATGAACTCTTTAGTAATTATATATTGGGTGATTTTGTTTTGTTTCATTCTTTATCATTTTTGGTATTTCCTAAATTTTCTACAATAGGCATCTTTATTTTTGCAATCAGAAATATTAAAAATCTTTAAGTTGAAGATTTAGGACATGTGAAACTAGGGTGAAAATCTTTTTGTTCTATTTGTGTTGCATCATTCCTCCTTCTTTTGGTAAGAGTACCTCAATTTTGGGGGGCACATCCCTCCCCATTAAGAACAGTTTCATGGTATGGATGAAGTAGACCCCAATCCCAGCTTCAGGGATGAGTATGTGAGCCAGACTTGGCCAATCATCATATTCCATCTGGCTTCAGTAACTGGTTCCAGATGGGCATGTGACCTAAGCCAAGTCAGTATTTTTATAGGAGATGTTCACAAGAGCAGAAAAGCTTTGCTTACATTGGTACTGATGAGCTGTAAGTCTAGAGCTTTCTGAGTGTACCCAAGTACAGGGAAGCAATAAAGGAAAGCTCAGAAGGAGAAAAATGCATATGTGTATAGACAGACAGACACACACACACACACACACACCACCTTCAAATCCTGATGCCTTTGAGTGTTTGACTCTAGGAAAGTCTGGAACACTACCATCCCTGAACTTTCCAGTTTTAAGAGCCAGTACATTTTAGGCTTCTTGTTTGCTTGCTTAAGTCAGTTTGAGCTGGGTTTCTACAAGTTGCAATCAAGAATTAATACAGTTATGAAAATAAAAATAAATAGGGCATAATTTATAAAAGGGTCCAGGGCCACTACAAAAGAGTACAGGACTGGTCCCACACTCCCTACCTGAGACATAAAACATTTCCATCACTGTAGATGTTTCTGTTGGACATGGTCTAAAATATTTCATTCTTATAGCAGTTGACTCATAGTCCCTTCTAGATGCCTCCTTTTAGTACATAGCTGACAGGGTGTATTATTAAAAATAGCTGATAACCCTAAAGGCACAGGAACTGGAGGCTCTCTGCTGTGCTCAGCATTAAACTTTTATGGGTCTGAGGAGATTTGCAGTATCTCAAGAAAAGGGGCTGGAGTGAGGGAGGACTTAAGTAGTTGGGGAGTGGCATTTTTCTAATCAGTACACAAGGATTTTAATAATCTACCAACCAATATGGCCACCTTAGTGTGTTCTGATTGCACTCAAGTCCTGTTAGTAGATGGTAGGGTTTCTTATTTGGGTGTGTTTTTCCCTGGACTGTGAATCCCCCTAGGCAGGGACTTGGTCTTATGATGTTTCTGTAGATCTTGTGCCTACCTAGGTGCTCAATAGATGTTTGTTGAATGGAGAATATGAGAGACAGTCCAGCATTGTATAATATAATTCCCTATGCTGGTATTTTTCCTGATAGTTTCCAGTCTGGAATTAAATTGCCGTATGGTCTGTTTTCACCCACTCTGCTGAAGACTTGGTATCCTCCCCAATATCAGCTGATTGAAGAAGAAAATTGTAAATTCTATCTCTCAGGCAGATTGTTGATATTTTAACTCATGATTTTTTTCTCACTACAAAATTGGTTTTAGAAATAAATCAAGATCCCAGAAACTTAGGATTGCTTTGAGAGGTAGCTTTTACCTCTGTCATCCTAAGATAGAGATATGGTCCAATGGCCTAGAACATAAACAGAGAACTTTGAATTTCAGTTCTCCCACAGCTGTATAACTTGAACCATTTACTAGGACACTGGGGTGCAGATTCCCACACTTGATTGTAAAGATTGTGGTAGTGCCCAGTGCCTAGTGACTCCTGTTCACGGTAGACATTTAAATGCTTATTAAATGAATAAATTAATTTAAAGAGAAGTAGTCATATGTGTTGATTGAGTAGTAATAATTTTTAAGTGATTAGCTTTAAAAATCATTTTCCTTAAACCAACATAGGTCCTATCAATATCAAACAGGAGAGCTTTCAATATTAAATTAAGTGGGGGCTGGTTAGTTATAAATTTTTGATGCTACTTTAAACAAGAGTCTAAATTATTCTATTGCTTTTTCTGATGGTACCTCCCATTTATTTTCCATTCTAAGCTCTCTGGAGGGGTGCTGTGCTTGTTTATTAAAGTGCATAGGGAAAACATCATACCTGAAGTCAGCCTTAAAATGGCTGGGTCGCTCCTCTATTAGCTGTGTGGTCTCGGGACACTTTGGAACTAAAATAATAAGCACGTCTGCTCTACTTACATCACAAAGCTGTTACAGCATTATGAGCATGAAATAATATTCAGCGTAAGAAGGAATTATGAAACCCTATACAGATATTATAGTCCCCTTGGGTGAAACGATTCCTAGGCAGTGGAACCTGGCTTAAGAGAATCATTTTAGTATTAGTTGGCTCATGGTACAGGATAGGGCAGCTAAGAGGAACCCCAGGATCCCCACCCCTGTAACTGTCCTCTAATAAAAGTCAAAGAAGCCTAGTAGAAAGGGGAAGAGGAGAGAAGAGAGGGAGATAGTGGAAGAGAGGAGGAGATGGAAGAAGGGAGAGGGGGGGAGGGGGGAGGGGGAGAGGGGGGAGAGAGGGGGGGGAGAGAGAGAGAGAGAGAGAGAGAGAGAGAGAGAGTTTAAAACTTCCCACAGCCCCCCCCAGCCAGTCTCCAGAAGTCTCCGTAGGAGCTTGTTGGGCGGAGGCCACTCAGACCAATAGAAACCAACTGTGCTCCAACAGGTTAAGGAGCAGGTGTAGAAACTGAGCATAAATAATTACCTACGCTCTGGCTCAGCCTTTTACCGCGGTGCCAGGTGTCAGTCACTCTTGGTCCCCTTCGACTAACAGGAATGGAGAAGAATATGGGGCCCAATTCCTACCCTTCCCCAAATCAGGTCTCTGCACCACCTCCCCTATCAGAAACGGACGGCCTCCTCCCTTGGGAGCATGCTTGAGGGCTGGGCGGCGGACCTTTATTGTTGGGGAGCACCTGCCAGGTGGCGGGCCCGTGTCCTAATGCGAGCGCGGTGCCCAGCTGCACAAAGCGAACGGGCAGCACCACCCTCGTCCCGGAACCGCCTCTGGCGGCCCGATCACAGCACAGGGGAGGAGAGGAGGAGAGAAGGGGCTCCGGGGTCCGGAGCAGAGGGCATAGGCCGGCGTGACCTCTTGCCCTGCTGGGGGCTCAGCCCCGGGGATTAAACAGGTCGAAGGCGCAGGGGCAGACCCCGCCGAGAGGTAGCGAGATTCTGGAGGCTGGAGAGCCGGAGGAAGGGCCGGCTAGGAGGGGCGACGAGAAGGGGCGTGGCCGGCGCGCAGGGGGAGGGCGCTAGGAGGAGGGGCTGCTCCTCGGCGCTCGCGGCTCTGGGGGCTCGGCTTTGCCGCGCTCTGTGCACTTGGGCGAGAGCTGGAACGTGGAACGGAGCTGAGATCCCAACGCTGCCTTCGCAATGAGAGGCGCTCCAGGCGCCTGGGATTTTCTCTGCGTCCTGCTCCTCCTTTTCGGCCTCCAGACAGGTGGGAGAGCGCGGCGGGCACCAGGGCCGCGCCCCCTGCCGCTCCGCGTCCCCCCGAGGGCTCCTGCTCGCTCCAGTGTTTTGGGAAAGGTGGCTGCTGGCCCCCCGTGCCCTTGCGCCTCAGCATCCGGAGAGATTGGAGGCGTCCCTGGAACTCTCCTGCGCCCATCCTCGCTCACCTGCGCGAGGAACCCCCAGTCCCTGGTGGTGGGGGCGCTAAACTCGGGTCTCCCGGGAATGAGGGCAGCAAGGGGGCTGAGGCGTGAGCGAGATGCTGGCTGAGGGTGCGGGTTGTGTGCTAGTTTGGGGTTGCTTTTGTGCCGAGGGTGCGCGAGGGCAGAGGCGGGCGCGTCGGGGGCTAGTGCTCGGCGCCTGATCTCTGAGCGAGGCGCAGCCGCCGCTTCCTTTTGTTAAAAGTTGCGCTTCTGTGACTCGCGCTGGGAAGCGCCGGCCTGCAGGTTCTAAGCGGCGCGAAGGGCAAAGTTGGAGAGCCTTTTTCCCCCTTCTCTCTCGCAGCTGCTGCTGCTTTCCAACCGCGGACACTCTTTGTGCCCCAGACCTGGAGCTAGGGGTAGACCCGCTGCCATCTCTGCTCGCAGCATCACCCGTGGGCACGAGTCAGGCTGCGGGGTCCCCCGTGTCCCCAGGTTATGCTTTCTTTCTTATCTTTATTTATTGCACGAAGTGCTTTTGGCCCTGGGGCCGGTCCCCGCAATAGGAGGTGGCAGCTTCCACGGACAACTTGGGCAGGGCGAGTGGAAAGCAGCCGCTAGGTTGCAGACTTTCTGCTTTTGTAAAATCCCGTGCCAGAGGCTCGCCCCTTTCTGCTGCGGTGCCGTTTCTTTCCTGCCACTCTCCTCTGAGCGCTGTGGGCGGCGTTGGCTGCCTGCTCTCAGGGGAGGTGGGGACAGTGCGCTGGGACACTGAAGTGCCAGAACCCGGCTGCCTCCTGCACCCCAGCCCGAGTGCCGGGCCCGGCTGGCCAGGCTCTGCCAGCCCCTTGATTCGGTGTCTGCGACCTGTAACCTTAGGTCCGTTTTTGCAGTACCCCTTCCCACGTGATATCGGTACTCGAGAGCTGCTTGAGGTGGAGGGGTGGGGCTGGGAGATGGAATGGAACTTTGTGCAAATCTTACTTGGATCTTAAAGCTGTTGTTAAAATCCGGTTATATCTGCGCAGGAACTTGGGTGTTAAGGTGGAAGAGGAGGAGGAGGAGGGTTTGCAGGCTCCTGGAAGCCCTCAGGCAGATTCTTGCCCCTTCGTTTTGGGGGCAGTTGTCTTTCTGCCTGAGGCAGTGCAGGTCACCCTGCCAACACCCGTAGCCCTGCTCTCTCCCAGGTCATTTTTAAATTTTATTTTAAATAAAACCTTCAAGGCTAATTGGAGAAGAGAGAAGGGTAGAAAGTGAGTCTGAACTGGAATTCAGGGGATCCACAGGAAAGCATCGCTGTGAACTGCTGCTGTTTTCCCATGAAGTCTCAAGGATGCAGCCTCCGGCTTCCCAGTCCTACGAGGCATTGTGAAGTCTTTCCTGTGGGGGCAGAGAGGCCTCGCATCTGGACCCTTGTGAGGTCTGGGGAGATCCTGAGCGAGCGCTCAGATTCCGTGACGGATTTGACCGCCTTGGCTTCAAAGGACCCGTTGGGTCCTTGCATCTTTGTCTCTTTGGCATTTTACATTTCAGTTAGGATATAAGAATGGGACCCCAGTAGGTCACTAGAAAGACAAACCTCACAGAACGGTTGTCTTTAAATAAATGTATCGCTTCCTTCTTCCTCATAATTAGCTTGCCTCCATCCGATAGATTTTTGGCAAAGGGAATTTTCAGGTCTGGCTTGTGGGGGGAGGGTGCAGTATGGTGTGGTGACAAAGCCTTTTGCTGCCCTCTGGTTTTTCTTTTCTCAGCGACTTGCTGGCTGTGTGCCCTTGGGGAGCCCAGTGTCCTCAAGAGGACAGCGAGGCATCTACCTCCTGAAAGATCCTGAAGGATTGTGTCTGAAATTCTCTGCTACCAGTGTACTGGGTGGGGACTCCATACCTTTTCTTATCTCTTTCCCTGATTCATTTCTGCCTCCTTGAAATTCCTCCATCTCTCCTGGCCGCAGGGACCCTGGGTTGAAGCAGGGGAATGTGGTTTGTAGCGTCCTCTCCTGAGTCCACATGTGCTTGTCCACAGTTTCACTCTGAGGGCTAGGAGGTGCCAACTCTGCTGGACTGGACTCTTCATCCTCTTCCTCCCCCCAAGTATTTATGACTTTTGTGCCCAGCAGGATGAACCTGCCAGGAGTGGTGAATCATACCTTCCCCTTGTTCCTGCAGGTGTGAGGCTAGAGTCATCCCAAGCAGCTGTACACATTCTAGATGATTATCTGCTGAAAATAATACAATATGGTCTTAAAAGGAATCCCAAATAAGCCATTTATCCCCATTTTGGTCTTTCGCAGCCATCCACACATTTGTTCTGATGATTTTATAAATCATGTATGTATGTATGCTGTGCCATTACAACACATTTTCTACAGTGCCTGAAACTTCACGTTCCATGTGTCATACATAGTGTTGCTCTTTAACTGGAAGCTGCAGGGCCCTTGCCTTTACCTGACATTTCTAGTCCTCTCAACAAGTCCAGGAGGCAGTATTGTTGCTACCCCTACCAGTTACAGCTGGAGGAGCTGTCGGAGGGTTAGTCATGTTCCCAAATAATGCAGTGAAGCATGAGGTTAGTCCCTTCAAAATGAAGATAAGCTGTTGCTAGCATGATGGTGTCAGTTGAAAATTTTTTCCATTCCCCTACTGCAAATAAAAATGGTTTTTAGCATTATAAACTCGTGGCATGCTTGAGAGAGAGAAAACCCCTCAGTGATGGGCAATCCCCCTGGGCCACTTACCCTGAGTGAGCACAAGGAGATACAAGGCAGCTTACTACTCACAGCTTTTCTTCTCAAACAAGTTCTGTTCAGCAGTGCGCCAAGTAGTTTGTGGGCTTCCCTTGGAGCGCATTGACGTACAGATGTTTGGTGATGGATTTTGCTGCTGTTGTTGACAGTCACTAGAAGTTGCCTGTAGGATTTTGACTCATTTCCTTAAGTCTTCCCCAAGCTGATTAAAGAAGGATACCAGGAAGTATCCTAAGTGGAATTCTGGAACCTGGACTGCACAGTAGGGATCCCTCAAATGCAGTGGATATTTTTCCGGAATGAATTTAGTTTTAACAATCTACAGGCTCAAACGTGAGAAGCGCTTTATTGTGTTGCATTCATGTGTAGTAGCTTTTACAAAAAGGGATTGAAAGAGCTTTAAATGGGCAAATTTTATGTGCAATTTCTGTAACTTGGATTTATTATTTTTTCATGGGTGCAAATCTGGAGCAGGGAGGGACCTACAAGGAGGTTATAACACATAAAAGTTTGAATGTAGGGTAAACCTCTTATTGAAAGTAGTGGGGACGTGAATAAACCTGGTTTAGCACCTCTGATATCTGACATTTTGGATGTGAGACATCTTATCTTTTGACTTTAGACTCTTTAATAACTAAAGTTGAAAGTTTTGCCCGGTTAGGTAGGACCTGTGCTCTTCAGGTTGCCCTAGGAAATACCACTGCTCTCTACTGCTGGCCATGGGCATTAAAACATTTAGCTTGGGTCCTGGTAAGCCCAGGTGATACTCTACATGTACCTAGTAGAAAGAGCACAGGCCTAAGAGGTGCGACAGCCCTGAATTAGTCTGCTGGCTTTGTGACTGGAACAAGTTGCTTAACCTTGCTGAGCTTCACTTTTTCATCCTAGTTTTTGCTGTGTGACTTTAGGAAAGTTACTTAACCTTTCTGTGCCAGAAATGTTTTGCTACATATAAAGTTTTTAGAATGGTGTGACCTGGCAGGCTCATAGTACAAGTTGAATAATTATTAAAATTGTTAGCTATAGTTATCTGTAACATAGGAATGATAATTGTCCTTAAAATGGGACTAATTAGACTAACGTCTAATTTTAGGGACACTAATATGATTGCCCCAAAGATTAGAAAGAGATTCTTGTAAAGGCACTTGGCACAGGGTCCAGGATAGAATAGGCACCTAATACATGAGTCAACTCTGAAAGTATGTAGAATTTGACTATTTTTCTTTATAATCCTGTATGCAGGTACCAGTAAGTACTAACTAGACAGCTTTTAAAATGGCACAAACTTTGTTTTGAGTGTTACGCAGCTTTTGACATAACAGTTGGGAGTCGTTAGTTTTAGAGACTGAGCAGATCTTGAGGTTGAAGGGGAACCAGAAGATTTCTGCAGTGAAAACACTTGTGCCTGATAATTTTTCCATTCATCTTATAGTTTAGCCTTCATGTTTAAATTTTAGTTATGACACACTTTTGTTAGCTCTCTTCCAATGTATATTTTTCTGACAGTTAGATTTTCAACACTTTTGCAAATGTTAAAATTTAAATAAAATAGACATTTTAGAGCCTATGGTATTAGACTTAAAAGCCCGGGCTCTGAAATTGGCAACCTGGGTTTTTATCCAGTTCTGCCACTTGCCAAGTATGTGAACTGGGTGAGACCCATCACCTCTTCTCAAGGTTTATTTCCACATCTGTCAAATGGGCCTTATGGCACAGGGCTACTGAAAGGAGTAAATTAGTTATGCAAATAGCATGCTCAGCACAGTGTCCTTCACCGGGAAAGCATGGGACTTCACTATCATGCTGATTTTATGTTTCTCTTTCAGCTTTATCCCTTATCAAAGAAATGAAAACGGTGTAAACCCAGATTAACTAGAATTATATTTTGGTATTAAGATGAAGTATATATTTAATGTGTAGCTTTTTGTTTTTTTTTCAAAGTCGATAATTATGGCAGTGGATACTTCTCTTCTTGGCTTTTTATTTAACTGCTTTCCCTCAAAGAGGATACAGATTACTGGATAAAAGTTTAAGAGGGGAAAGCTCTGTAAATGGCCATTTTCTCAAGGTGAGTAAGAAAGTGTAGCTGGGTTCTAGGAAGCCTATTACCTTGTCAAGTGGCATTAAAAGAGAGGGACAGCACTGAACTTGTCTGCTGCCCCAGGCTGGACACTCAGTGGTGATCGTTAAATAGAGGTTTAACATCTTTCCTCCAGCAGGGGCACAGCACTTGGAACACAATAAATGCTCAGCAAACACTTCAGATTCAGTTAAATAAAGGCTTATCAGTTTCTATGCTTTGGCCCTAATAGGGACTCCAGGAAGGGCTAGGGCTGGGGGAGGGACCGATTAGAAAACTGTCATCCATTCAAAGTAGAATTGGAGTCTTAAGAAGTGCAAAGTGCTATCAAGGTTTCAAAGAAGAGTCTCTGTCTCAGTGGGTGGGTGATACAATCAGGGATTAGTAAAAGTGTCCATGTGGAAGATCACATTTGAGATGACTGTCTACACTTTAAAAGAGAGAAGTAGAGCTTCTGTTGTTGAGGCTTCAATTGGAAAAAACCACAGAAACTGGGAGCAAGACATAAAGATCTTATTAGAGGCGTGCCCAATCTCTGTTCATGTGATGGCTGGAGGTAACAGTTGGAATGGAAAAGGCTGGAAAGGTAGACTTTTTGATTTAGCCTCAAGGAGCAGGTAGCGTTGAGTTTGGTCTAGATTCTGAAAAAAGCTTTGAACTCAAGACTAGGTAGAGGTGACTCTGTAGTGGCCCTCCAGCCTCTGCTGAGTAGTCCAGAACTGCTCACCCAACCGTCCTGTCCAGTTGAGCCCACTCTGCAACCTGGTCCCAAAACTGGGACACTCTTTTGCTGTGGGCAGCTGAGACTAAGGAAGGGGGTGAGTGTTTATATTTTAGTAAAATACGCGAAATGTACTATCTTAATCATGTGTAGGTGTACTGTTCAGTGCTGGTAAGTTCATTGACATTGCTGTGCAGCCAATGTCCAGAACTCGTCAGCTTGCAAAGCTGAAACTCTGTACCCATTCAACACTTAACTCCCTATTCTCCCCTCCCCCAGCCCCTGGCAGCCTTCATTCTCCTTTCTGTCTCTATAAATTTGGATACTCTAGGGACTTCACGTAGGTGTAATCATTCAGTATTTGTCTTGGCGACTGGCTTATTTCATTTAGCACTGCAGTGTGCTGCAAGAATTTTTAAAACATACAATACCTGCCTATTTTAAGGCACTGGCCTCTTTTCCCTTAGATTGTCAAATTAAAAAGAAAAAAAAAAAAAAAAAAAGACAATAGCCAACACACCAAGAGCCGTTCAGTGTAAACTAATCAAAATTATACCTATTTTTGTCAGATTGGCAAAAAACACTTTTGGATGTGCTGCAGAATTTTTAGTAATTAGTTTATGTGGGCCATCAGATGAAAAAGGTTGAAAATCATTGACTTAGCGTAATGTCCTCAAGGTTCATCCATGTGGTAGCATACGTCATTTGTGGATGTATATGCATGTATCGATCACATTTTGTGCATTCATCCATCAGCAGACACTTGGGTTGCTTCCCTCTTGGCTATTATGAATAATGATATTATGAACATGGCTATATAGTTATCTAAGAGGGAGTTTCTGAGGGCCTCGTTCCATGGCTCAGAGCGATGTGTTGGTGGGGAGCTGGGCACAGGGATGATCTGACTTTTCAGATGAAGGGGTGAGGGCGTGGGTGTTAGGGTGCATGTTCTGGAGAGAAGGGGCAGCACTTAAGAGACAGGAGAAAGAAAGAGATGCAGACTTAACTCAGCTGGCAAATGACAGGCACCTTGGATGCGTCAGGCACTGAAGAGATTGAGAAGGGGTATGGGAGTTATGGGTGTGGGAAACTGGGAGAGATGGTGGTACTGGGGGGAATTAATGGAAACAAAGCCAAGAGCAGGAGCAGCTCGTGTGAAGGTGGTTAGGGGATATGATGTTGTGTTTACTTATTGATGATTTATCAGCGACATTTACTTAAAATTCAGTTCCACAGATGGTAGACACACATAAATTTCTTCTTAGTGTCCAGGCCATGTGAAAAAGCTAAACCCCAAAGGTCATGAAACATGGCTCTAGGACATTATGGTTGGATTTGGGCATTACAAAGAATTGCGTGTTTAAAAAAAAGAAAAGAAAAGCTTCCGAAATGAAAAAAAAAAAGTGTGTGTTGTTTAGCAGTCATATAATAAAAAGTAAATTTTCCTGAACAGTAAATACTTAGCATTAGACCTTTTAAAAAGTATATTTATTGGTTTCTCAGAAAACAAAATGGGCAGTCTGGATATAGACAAAGACAGAAAGTTAATTAAAGCTTTGGGAAATAGGCTGTTTGAAGGCAACCTAAATTGGATTTATTAAGCCTGGAGAAGATAAGATGAAGGAGGGTTTAGTGAATGACAGTCGTCAAATATTTGTAGTTTGTGAGTGAAGAATGGGAGAAAATGAGGGTGGTTTAAGTTGTCCCAGAAGAAAATTGAGATTTTTGTTTGAAAGGAAAATTCTTTGATTGGAAAGTTGGAAAAGACTTCATTGCATTACCAGAACTAATTTATAGGGTCTTCACTGCAGGCGTGAGGAAACCCACACAATTTTCATTTGGAAATGGTTGGGTCCTGCCCACCCCAGCTGGATTGATGACCCTTTAACAGCCTGTCTGAAATCTTTTTAAATAAAATAACCTGTTCTTTTTCTTTCGTCACTGCTTTGACCAGGATAGTGTTTCCCATAAATTGTGGGTTAGACTCTAACGTGATTCACTGCTCTCCTCCCAATTTTTGGCTATATTGAAAATAGCCACTAAAGAGCCCACAGCTTAAAGATGGGTTATTGATCAGTTGGGAGGTTGGATAGCTAACCTCTAACCACAGAATGAACTGTGCAGTGGAATACCTTAAGCTGAGTGCCAAAATAAGGAAAACAAAAGGAAGTTCTTGGTCTGGAGAAATTCATACTCTTGTCATAATTATCCCTAACCTAAAATTGTGCTCTGTGATTGCCCACCTGGACCGATCCTTTGAGATGGAGCTGGCTACGCTGCCGGGAACGGAGACCTATAAGCATGCGGTCTGTTTCCTGTGATGGCTCAGGGATGGACCGCCCTAGCTTCCCTTCCCACCTGCCTTCTTTCCTTTGGCCGTTTCGTGCTCATGGCTCAACACCACCTAGGAGATGAGCCAGGGGTGCAGTAGGGGAAGGTGGTAGGAATGCAATGGTGATTCAACAGCTTCTGGTTGTTTCCACCAGTTCGCCTGTCACGTTGAAATGTAGGATGAGGTGTGAGACATGATTGCTGCCTTTACAGAGCCTAGGATCTGGGAAGATAACAGCTGGGCGGTGCTAACATAGTAAGATTTGTAATAAATAGCAGTCCTGGTCCAACATTCATAGCCGTTGGCTTGAAGAAATGGGCATCAGTTTTTGAGTTGAATGGCTTATTCGAAGATCTGACACCAGACTTAACTCTGAAAGAGTGGGACAGGAATTGGTCAGGGTGTCAACAGCGCAAGCAAAGGGTTGGTTTAGCTAGCAGCCTCTCATGGAAAGAATCCCTGTGGAGACTAGTGGAAGACGAGATAGGATAATTTTTAGGGAACTTGCATTTATAGTTTTCAATAATTGCAGTATTTCCTACAATGCCATATGTGATGAGATTTTTGTAAGCGTAATGTGGTCAATTAGTTGCTTACTCAGAAATAACTTTAACAAATGGAAAAGTACAGATCACACTTTGGCACGTTTTACATACATGTACAATTCAAATTTGGAGCCCATCTCCAAATTTGTACTTATAGTTTCTAGGTCTAGGGCTAATTAGGGTGCCCAACCTGCCTATCCTTCACCCCCTGCTGAGAGAACAGGTTGCAATACATAGGTGATCTTTGACCCTGCTTATTAACAGATTTTAAATATTTAGTTAACTGATGTGATAAGTCAGATGTGTAACAGTCTGCATACGTTCATTAAAACAACAACAACAAGAACTCAAGCCAGCAGCAAGCAAGGCCCCCAAGCCTCGAGAAAGTCCCCGTGTGGCTTAGGACATCTTGGCATTCTATCCTGGGCTCCCCTGGTTTGCATTGGAAATGAATTAGGGCCACTGATCAGAGCTCACTGCTAAAAGGCTATTTGTGGGAAGCACAAGTCTTACCATTTAAGGAAAAGGCGGGAGAGGTGACACCTGCCTAGGAAAGCCTTGTTCTTGACCAAGGTGGGGAGCAGGATAATAAAATGAGAAAATGAAAGGAGGAGAAACCCTTAGTCCCCTTCTTGTATCTTTTAAATTTTTTAGTAAAGTGACCCATTCCCTGCATTTGGGTTTACCTCCAGGTGACTCAGGTAATTTCAGAGGGTGTTAAAATCCAGGATGGCCAGTAATTTACATATAATGTCCTTTGAAGACCCCCCTAAGCAGAGTTAGAACAAAGAGGCATCATCACAAAGAACCTGACAAATTATTTGGTATTTTTTCTTTCATTTTTAAAAAATTAAATTTAATTTTATTCTATTTTTAGCAAGGGGAAGGGAGGGAGAAAGAGAGGGTGAGAAACATTGACGTGGGAGAGAAACATCAAGCCCAGACCTGGAACTGAATCTGCAACCAAGGCATGTGCCCTGACTGGGAATTGAACCTGTGACCTTAAGATTTGTGGGATGATGCCCAGCCAGCTGAGCCACACTGGTCAAGGCTTGATAGCTCTTTTTACTGGAAGGAAGTGTTTATAGATAGGGATCTAATGTAGATTTGGCTTTTGGGGGAAACTGGTGATTTTAAAATTGTGATAGGTAGGTATTGGCATTGGCTACTTGTTATTTGGCTAGTGTATGTTTTTAAGAAAAGAAGACAATGTTTTAAAAGTTGAGGATTATTTCACTTGGAGAGTGATGATAATCTTTTAGTTTGTAAAATGTTTTAAATGTACTTCCATTCTAATTTTCTCAATGTAGATTTCTTCATTTTTTTTTCAAGATTTTATTTATTATTTTTCAGAGAGAGGGGAAGGGAGATAGGAAGAGAGGGAGAGAAACATCAATGTATGGTTGCCTTTCACCTGCCTCCAGCTACAGACCTGCCTGGAGACCTGGCTTGCAATCTAGTTATGTTGCCCTGGCTGGGAATTGAACCAGCGACCTTTGGGGTTGTAGGCCAGCACCTTATCCACTGTGCCACCAGCCAGGGCTAGATTTCTTTTTTAATGGCTAAAGTTGAGAATGTACCTTAGGAAATTTTCATTTTAAGAAATGGCCTGGTGAAACCACAGGGCTGGTTTTTAGGCATTTTGTTGTTCAATTAAACCAGGATTCTTAATCCAAAATACGTCTTTAGAATAGCCACTTAAAAATGGTTAATTGGGATGTTTAAATGTTTTTCTACTTACGTTAGTGTGGTCGGTATATTTACTGCTGGGAAATAGACAAGTTTTTTAGCTCGGCCAAGATGCATGTGTTTCATAGAAGCAACCCCTCCTCCCCTGCTTTTTAAAATAAACTAGCATATGTAGACGGGTTTATGCATTTTTTAGTAGATCTGAATGTGTAGCCTATTTTACATTCCACCGTTTTTCAAAGGATATTTTTTAGAACGGCTGCTTTCTGAGGAGAGGCTGGCCCAGGGAGTGGATGTGGAAGCCCCAGCATGTAGCCTGCTGTCAGGGGAGGCACGTCCGAGGCGGGGTTCCTAGGCTTCTCTGTCCATCTTTGACTGGGAACAGCAGCTCTTGGCCAGACAGCTGTATGCTTGAGATTTACAGCTTCATTTTCTGCTGCTGATCCCTCCTAGTGTCTTGTAAACTGACCCTATACCAGGAATTGATAGGTGTGTTCACAAGTAATGACTGAAGCATTGCGTGGGGTGTAACAGTGACCGCACCAGGCAAAGATCCTTGCTCTCTTGGGGCTTATGTTTTAGAGAATTCTTTTTCTCAGGATCCCAGGCTCGCAGAGAGCCCAGAAAGAAAAACAAAATACTCTAAGGTCTCATAGAAAGCCGCTTAATTTAGCTTTATTTCAGTTCCCTATTATGGTTAATTAAGGAAGGGAGCAGAGAAAGGCGAGGTTTCTCGGGTCAGGAGGAGACTGGGTGTTGAGGGGATGGAAGGGCCAGCGAAGGCGAACTGGGAAAACCAGAAAAGGAGTGAGACAGACAGGGACTCAGTAGGAGCTTCGTGAGATGTTTGTCCCTTGAGTCCTACCTGCCACCAGTCCTGCCCAAGGAAAGAATAAGTGTTCCCTGCTGTTCAGCTTTTCACTGCTCCGGCCTTTGTAACTTCAGAGCCCCTGGAGTAGGTGTTCTGTGGGGGGACTCACTGAAGGGGGTCGGATAAGAATGTGCAACACCAGGGGACACAGATGGGTATCTTCACTTCTAGGACTTCATTGAGGGTTTCTTTGGAACCCTTTTTCTCAGAACATACCAGAATGAGAGATGCTTCAGGGGTCTAGGTTGAATGCTCTTCACTATGTCTCCAAGGACTGCACCTCCTTTTTTAATGATTTCCTCTTGTTAATATCTGACAGTCTTTGGTTTTAATAATAACTGTGTTCCGCCAACAGCATTTTGTGTCAGGCCAAGTGCCATTTTGCCACCATTAGGCATGCTGCCCATCACATTTCAACTCTCCTGTCTCTAGCTGGCCTGAGTGAGGTGACATGGTTCACTTCATACTACTTTCTACATTTTAGCTTGAGGGTGGCCTTTGTGGATCCCATGAAGCGATAAGCTGTTCTGGTTCAAATCAAGGACTGACTCCTCCAAGTGAGAACTGACTGTTGAAATACTCAGGACTGGAAAGGTCCTTCTCTGCCAATCGTTGGGCACAGGTCAAGAAGAAATCCAAGATACAGGCAGTCTAGGGACAGAGAGTGGTAGCCTCTTGAGTTAAGGGTGTGCCCACTGTGACCAAGTTTTTGGTTGAAGGCATTAAGGAGCATTCCTCAGCTGCTTGGTAGGATGTCAGTTAATGATTTTGATGGAACTACTTCAAGTAGGGGTACTTAATTAAGAATTCCATCAGTTGCTTTAAAGTACTTGGCTGTAGGTTTGAGGAAAGACTGGTTTCTAAGTATACTCATCATTGGTTAGCACCTATTGTTTTGGGTGAGACTTTCAGGGCTGTCAGTTGAGACTAGTGAGTGGTAAAAAAGAAAAAAAAAATAGGGGCCTATAACTTCAGAGCTATCCACTGGGTTGTTTGAAAACCTATTACCAGTCATTTTAGTTCAAGATGGAGGAATTGAACTTCACACTAACTTCAATATATATATTTCACACATAGAGAATAGTGTAATGCATACTTACATACTCATCATCCAGCTTCACCAGTTGGATCAACAACCAATTTTTCTGCTTTACCTTTGTCTACTTCATACACTCATTATTTTGACACATATCTCAAACAACATAGAATTTTATCCATAAATATTTTAAGTACGTATTTCTAAAATACAGAGCCCCATTCCTAAAATAATGATAATGCCAATGTCACACCCTTCCAAATCAATATAACTCCACAGTGTCATTGAGTATTCAGCATTCACATTTTCTCTATTTAAAAAAGTATAAAATACATAAATATTTTATAGACTTTAAATAAGGTCCACATATTGCAATTGGTTGATGACCTTTAAATCAGTTTTTATTTAAGGCTTCCCCTATTTTTTTGAAGAAACGGTATTTTGTCTTGTGTATTTTTTCGGTCTAAATTCTGCTGATTGAATTTCTCTTTCTATTTCCTATAAATTGGTTATTTAGAATTTTGATCCTATTCATGTTTGATTATTATTATTTTTATTCATATAGCATACAATTAACCTTTTTCTGAAGTGCATGCTATAATAGATGCCTCAGGAAGCACTCATGGGAAGTATTTTCTAAATTATACATTTATAGCAAATTGCCTATAGCCTTTAAACTTAAAGTAAGTTTAGGTGATATATAAATTCTTGGCCCATCTTTTCTTTGTTGAGGTGTCTTTAATACTGTATTAGCTTTCGTCATAAAGTGTTGTCAAAATCAGCTGACAATCTGATCTGCTCTCCTTCGTGGTTAATTTAGGGTATATTTGCCTAGATACCCAAAGGAATGTTTGTTACTTTTATTTTTTGAAGTCCTATTGTTTCATATTGTTGGTTGCTCAGGACTGACAGGATGTGCCACTTTAATATGTAATATCAAGTGTTCTTTTCTAGTTAAGTTTTTTTACAGTATAGCTTTTGCTGTTTTAGTCTTTGTTAGCTTTTTGGAATTCCCATTAAGTGTATGTTAGATCTTCAATCACTTTCTCTCAAGTCTTTTTAATGACTTCATCATTTATTTGAATTAAAAAGGTTTTCCTTCTTTCCATTTTATAGTACTTTTTTTTACTTACTCTTGTTTTTTAAATATACCCTTTAAGCCCTGGCTGGTGTCACAGTGGATAAGGCACCAGCCTGCCCACCCAAAGGTCGCTGGTTCAATTCTCCAGTTAGGGCACATAACCAGGTTGCAAGCCAGGTCTCCAGCCAGAAAGGCAACCATACATTGATGTTTCTTTCCCTCTCTGCCTCTCTCCCTTCCCCTCTCTCTGAAAGATAATAAATAAAAATCTTAAAAAAAAATAAATTCACCCTTCACTTCTAAAATGACTTTTTTCTTTTCTAATTCTTTTCTTAGTTCTTTACCTCCATTTTCAAATCTTTATTTTCTCCAACTTATTTTTGAGTTTTAAAAATTCTTTTTTTTACTTTTGTGTATAGCTTCTTTTATTCATTTACTTTCTTTTAGCTCATTTTGAAATATTAGGTTATACTTTTCATTTGTATTGTGCCTTTTTGGCATTTTACTGTCTCTACTAGGGATGTCATTCTGTTTCTTATTTTTTCTTTAAATAACTGTGGAATTCAACTGCGATTCTATTCTGTCATTCACTGTGAGTTTTCCTATATTTTTAGTATAGCTTTTCTAGCTTCATAGTTCTAAAGTACTCACTTACATTGTTTCCATGAAGTGGTAAAAAATATAGACTCTACTTTCTTACATCCTACATTTTCACCACCCCCCTTCCCCTACATTCCCCAAACCCATCTGACCTTCTCTTTGATTTTCCTAAAAATCTCTTTGGTTTTCCTCAAATTAGGTTCACCCCCAGCAATTTTTCCTCAGCATGGGGCTGCCCTAGTTTGTTTGTTCATAGGGATCAGCTGTCCCCATCCCAGGACTTGACAGCACATTAGATGTACATGGGTCACAGTGATTTCTGAACTCCCTAGTGAAGTTGCAATGTGCAAAGTCCTCTAGCAGTTTATGTGTGTGTTCTCAGCATGGCCCTCCGAACTCTCCAGAAAACAATGAATGGCCGTTCTTGAAGCAGTCGATAGTGTGTCTCCTCCTCCTCCTTCCACAGGGTTCAGGGGATATCTTATCACTTTGTATTGTGGGACATGTTGTCCTTTCTGGTGCTGCTCTATTCGTTGGTGTTAAGGTTAGAGCAGGGGACAGGGTGGGGAGGTTTAAGGGACTATGCCGCCGCCACCACCACCTTGCTGGACTTTTCAACAACAACTTGGTAACTGAGTCCATAAAATGGGGACCAAAGGATCAGAGTCTTGAAATGTTAAATCACTGGTAGTTGCCTTTAGAAAATAATTTTCTTCCAAAGTAAGTTATTAAAACTGTGTTGCTGGGAGAAAAGTTAGTGGTTGGAACTGTCTGAAAACTGAAATTGAACACATGGTGGCTTAGGCAGCCCTAGCTTTCGGAAATGATTATTTCTGACGAAATGTAATGGTTGAAATGACCTGAGCACCAGTAAACTCCTGGCTGAGCTATTGTTTCTGAGGAAAATGTATTAAAAGTGACAGCATGTTGTCATTATTTGGTGTGATATTCCTTGAGTTCTGAAGGAGATAGTGCTATTGTAGCTTAAAAACTTTAAACCTCATGTAAACTTTTACTGCCATCTAATAAAGGTAAAATCATTACTGAATTAGGTGCATTTTTTGCTTTCAGCTTTGTCCCCCAGTGAAAAATTTGCATATTTATAATTATAGTGATTTGAAAAACGTGCTGCCAGGGCTTGACATAATATTAATTCAGATTTCCAAATATACTCAATTTCCTTCTTCCAACTTGAGTTTCATCCAATTGGCCACTGATTTAAATTACATCCTGAAAGGCTACAATTTTAGAATAGATTTCTCCCTCCCCCCTTCTTTTAGGGATAAACATTATTCTAGAACCATTTAAGGAAGAAGTAAACTTCCTCAATAGACATACTGGAAATTTTTTAATTCTGAAAAATACTGCCAGATCATTTGCAGACATTCCCTCTTGTTTTCTACAGAGATTGAGAATAAATCATCTCAAATGTGGGGCTGGTCTTTAGGAATTCTCTGCAGAAGGGTAGCAGGGTTAATGTATTGCTGTAAGGAAATGTCACCCAAGAAAAATTAAGAGACAAGTGAACACTCTTTAAGCAAATTGACCAGCAAGTGTTCTGATGAATGTTGCAACAAATTTGACTAAACTAATTTTGCCCATTAGTGTGCTTTGAGACCAATGTGATTGTTTTGGTCTCATTATTTTTTATTTTGTTTATTCAGATACAGAGAGTGGCTGTCGAATGAACTGTGACTGCAGGGATCTGGTTAGCAGTTTAGGAAATTGGTGGATGGTATGGATGGTAACTGATCACCAAGAAATGCCTGGTGTTTGATAGGGCTGTGTGCCGGAATGCTTATGGTGTGGGAGAAGCCTGTACCATTTCCTCTGTGTCTCACCCACTGCAAATGGGATGCGGAGGCCCTCACTGGATTAGCATGAGCTGTGGACGTGTGCCCTGGGCCCTCAGATGGAGGGGACCAGATTGCGGTCTGATGTGCTGCAGAAGTTGTCTTTGCCACCCAGTGTCACTGTTCTGGAGTCCTGTCGCTGTGCCTGGTGAATTCTGCAACATTTCCCACTTATAAAGCCTGGGGAATCGAGAAATCTGTGCCCCAGTGGCTGCCAAAGCTTGTCAGGGGGACCCAGTGTGAGGCCGATTCCTAGGTGTAAAAGCCAGGCAGATTTGCTCACTCAAGACAATCTGTTTTTGCAGGTTTGCTTTGAGTCGCAAGATACAGAGACTGGTAAAAAATGTTATTGTGCTGCACTAATGCCATGGCTTGTTACTAGCAGCTGCCTTCTTGCGGGAGAGGGGTGTCCTGGTTCCCCAGGTGGGGGCCTGGATCACCAGCAGCAGCATCACCAGGGACTTGTGACAAATGCACCCTCCCTCCCCAACCAGAGCTAGTGGAATTGGAAATTCTGGAGCAGGACCCAGCAATCTATTAAATTAAATTAATTAATTTATTTGTTAAAAAAATACTTTATTATTTTTAGAGAAAGGGGTAGGGAGAGAGGCAGAGAGGGAGAGAGACATCAGTGTTTGGGTGGGTGCCTTTCACCTGCCTCCAGTTACAAACCTGGCTGGAGATCTGGCTTGCAACCTGGTTATGTGCCCTAGCAGGGAATCTAACCAGCGACCTTTGGGTTCGCAGGCTGGCACCTTATACACTGAGCCACCAGCCAGGGCCCAGGAATCGATTTTAATAAGTATTCCACGTAATTCTGGGACAGGCTCAAGTTTGGGAACCACTGCTCTAGAGTGTAAAACCTCTTGGGCTTTGTTGCAGAAGTGGGCTGTCATAGGTAAAAGTTAAAACTCCTGTGGTCTCTGGGGTGTCAGATGAGGATGCAACTCTCAGTTCTCCTTCTGTTGCACTAAGAAGATAGAGTTTCAGTTAGTCCAGACAGGAAAACAGACAATTGCAGTACTGTGGGACAGTGCCCAGGCAGAGGCTGCAAGAGGCCTTCAGAAAATGGGTGTGTGCATGGGAGAGGGTACAGGAAGGCCCCTCTAGAGATGGTGTGGAGAAAGGACAAGTATGATTGAGATGCCCTCTGATTAAAACCCAGCACCCTTAGGATAAAATATGTGCATGCAGATCCAGATCAGGGTCTCTAGTGTTTCCTTTCAATCTCCATTTTGCATATGGTACCTGCCTTTTCCTTTGCTGTCAGTGCTTTTTAACTCCTGCAAGTGCCCTGTTCCATCCAGCGCTGTTAGGGGCACCATATCCCCCCCTGGTCTCCCAGTGCACTTCTGACCCCAGCTTATGTTTCCTTGTATGTTCCCTTTTGACCCCCCCAGGGTAGGTCAGCTCAGCCCTCCTTGTCCAATGCACTTCTTTGTACTCATCACATTGTAATTATATAGTTGTATTAGTAGTTTATTTCTCAGAGTTGTAGCTAAAGATAAATTCCCTGTGGGGGAGAGACCTTGTCTTGTTCCCCGCGGCCAATGGCCCATCACATAGCAAGCATTCAGGAAATATTTTTAGATGAATGAATGAAGGAAGGATGATGGGTGGGTGGGTGGGGGTGCAGTCCTATCTTTATCCCTAAATTATAGGGTTGGTTAAGGTATGCAGTTTTGATAGAGGTGTCACCTAGTGAGTTTTATTTATGAAAGCAATTGCCACCAACATATATAATCTTACTCCTGGAGGCAAGTCCTTTGCATAGTGGCAGCAAAATCTTATAACTTGTTTCTAATTTAGGGTCTGGCTTCTGGGACACCCTAGAGAAGTTCTTAAGTATTATTATTCCAAGGACATGAGAAAGGAGAGAAATCCTCTAATTTGGAGATGTTCATAATACATGGACCAGAAGCCAGCAGCCAGCATGGTAAAGGTGGCACCTGGGAAGTTTTCAGGGAAATGACTTGTGCCCTCACCACCCAGGGATGCCAAGAAGAGTCGCCTGCTTTGGTTGATGTTGGGGCATATTCTTCCCAGCCACTTCCAAGTCAAATAGAAAAACAGATGCACTTCTTTGCCTTATTTTAGTCAGTTTGTTTTGGACTGGCTAAAGCTAGAGCTTTTCATTCCTATTCCAGAAAGCAAAAGCAGGGAGTTAGTCTTCTAGATGCAACAGCTTCAAAGTGGGACATTTGTCTCAAATGACATTAAGCCTTGCTGATATTTAATAGAAGGATTGCCAATGGTCTCCACAGGCGTAATTTATAAAAGTACATGTATTGAGAGGAAGGACTCAAAAAAATTATTTTTAAAGATAAGGGGTTTCAAGGCCTAGAGGGTAAAGATGCTGATGTATTTGGTGGAATCATGCTTTTAATAAAGGAACTGATTATCTGTTGACTAATTTGTTAAATTAGCTGATTGTTGTGGGTTTTTTTTTTTTTTTTACATTTGAGGCTTAACCTATTATACCTATTGTAAACTCCAGTTATTATAATTGGATGTAAGAAACATTAAGTTTTGGAACTGAAGTCATAAACACAATTTCTCACTTGGTGTCAGAATAACTATAATCTGCTGAGCTGGTCAGGAGTGTTAATGGCATGAATGGCTATAATTTCATGTTTTGGAGCCTATGTTCTCTATTTTATTTATCTTTATTAGATGCCATTTTCCTCATAACCTTAGCTCACCCTCCCCCTCCCCCGCCTCCCTGTCCATCCCGGATCTCAACGTGGCTCTAATATTTTCTCTGGTTCTCTCTTACCCACTATTGTTGCTGCCAAGCATGGTAATTACAGCAGCAGTAGTAACAGGACCCTTTATTGAGCCCAGGCTACATAAAAATTCTGAAATATGTTACCCCCAGTTTATAAGATGTCAAAACAGAGGCTTGGGGAAGTCAAGCAACTTTTCCAGAGCCGCACATAGCTTGGCTTGGAGTCCACGGGTGTCTAGCTCCAAACCCCATACCTTTTCCTGCACTTCTGTTGCTTTAGCAGCTCCATCCCCTCCAGCCCCTGAGCCTCTGGTCTCGAAATACTGCTAAATGAAGTTACAAAAGTTGCAAGAGGAGTACAAAGAACTCCAGGATACCCTTCACCTGGACTCACCGATTGTTAACATTTTGCCACATTTACTTAGTCTATGTATATACATATTACTTTTTTCTGAACCATTTGGAGAGTAAGTTGCTAGTGGCCTCCCCGACGACCCATCCCAAGGAGGCTCAGCTTTGTATTTCATGAGAACATGGAGGCCAACCACAGGGAAATTCTTCTGCCCCACTCCTGGGAGGGACCCTCTTCTCCTTCATCTTAGTCCTAGTTCTTTAAATTCAACTCAGAGCCCAACACTCATCCACTGCCTTCCTGGAATTAGGTTCTCTGGCACTGAAAAAATGGAACCTCTTCTGTGGCAGGGTAACACAAAGGCAAATAAAAAGGGTGAACAGAGGGGGGAAAGGGGATTTGCTTCAGCTGCAGCTCAGCTACTTTGCCCCTGCTAATTCAGGTCTGTCTGCAAGACCGTTATCAGTGCTGGTGACCTTTTCTCTGGCCGCTGCCTCAGATAAAATTCCTTTTTTATATTATTGTTACTACTTTTGTTTTTACTTCCTTTGGTATTAAAAAAAAACAAAACAAAACACAACAACCCCACCCTTGTGGCTATAAAATGACATTTTGAAAGTGGAAGCAGAAGGGAAAAATGTGTTCTGCTGCTCTCTGTATGGGATGGAAAGGAAGGTGTGATTTCCCTTCTCTGACAGGTCCATTAAGAGCAGGATTTAGAGTATATCCACTAGTAAAATGTATTGATTCACCCATTATAGTGAGAATTAGCTTAAATATCTATTTAAGCCAAGTATAATTCCTAGCATTTTTTAGAGCTAGAAAATCAGCCAAGCCTTTCAGTAGTGCAGATCACATTTGAAGACTGGGTTTAAAAAATGCCTCAGGCAAACAACCCAAATGTCAGAATGAACAGATAAACAAAAACGTGGTGTATACATACAATGGAATATTATTCAGCTTTATAAAGGAAATTCCTACACATGCTACAGATGAACACAAACCTGAGAGATACTATTCCGAGTTAAATGATCGAGATACACGAAAGGACAAATATTGTATGGTTTCACTTATGTGGGCTCCCCAGAGCAGTCAAATTCATAGAGCTAGAAAGTGGTGGTGGAATGGGGAGCTATTGGCAGCTTCCTGTTGGGTTGATGCAGAAGTCCTGGACTTGGATAGCAGTAATGGTTGCACAACACTGTGAACGTCCTTAATGCCACTCAGCTCAACAATGAAACTTTATGTTGAGTTTATTTTACCCCATGAAAGCATTTTAATGCCCAGCTGGCATGTTTCTGTTTTGGGGTGTAAACGTTGACCAGACAGCCCCCGACTTGATTGGTTTTTCATCTGATGTCATTTGAATGAGTTGCTGTAGCATTGGAACTAGAGCTTCAGGAATCACGTATGTTGACTTTTTAGTTTTCATTTGCACAACCATTTCTTGCCAGCACAACCTCAGTTACTCTCCAGAGCCTGGGAATTGACATTTTGAGGAAGTCTCAGTTTCCTGGTGGGAGGAAATGGTAGGGTGATTAGCTAGCATTGGAGTGCTGCCCATCCTCTGCCCCACGTGTCCAGGACAATGCTAACGGGAAGATGCTTTGCACCTGACGCGTCCTTCTGCAAAATCTGGTGAGGATCCCTCGCTCTGGAGTGTGCAGCCAGGAGGGTGTGCTTGGAAGTGAGACAGGCGCGGGCAAAGCCCTTCCAGGGTGCTTGATAGGTCTGGGGTGGGGGGAGCTGGCCTTGACTTGGGTAGATGACCTTGGCCATGCACATCTTGCTTTTTTCCTGGGTTCTTCAGTCCTTCTGTCAGTTACAGAAGTCAAGTTGAAAGAAGTCAAGAGCTCCCCCCACCTGCATCCCAAACATCACAAATGGCCAGAGTCTTGGTCTGATGTTTATTGGATTCAGATCCTTTGTGTTTCTTAATCTGGTTCAGGTTTCAGTAAGTGCTTTCTAGAACTCAGAACATGGACATCTGCATATTTACAACAGGAGTTGTTCTGGGCTGTTGGGAAAAGCCCACTGGAAATGAGGACGTTTCTCTTTGTTGCAGGAATGGATCCATGCTTGTCAAGTCCAGACCTTAGCTGACTCTCCAAAGATCGACCTCATAATGGTAGAGAAAGGTTTCCTGTCTGTACATCTTTGGCTGAGGTCAAAAGAGGAAGTCCTGCTTCCTCAAACATGGTGGTGTGTTTTTCTTGGGATGAGTGAGTAGTAAATATATTAAGTAGCCCTATCAAAGCCTTTGCTGCTGGTGATGTGTACAGAGCCAGAAGAAATTTTGCAGAATAATACACTGAGGGGGGTCCTTTCAGTACTGAATGAAACATGTATTTCCACAGTTGTTCTCTTTGTAAGATGTATGAGCCAGGGATCAATTTTATTCCAATTCTGTGTTCAAACAGTTTAAAACAAATAAGTGATTAATTAAATTATTTATATCATAAAAGAAATAGTTGAATACCTTTTCTGTCCAGCCAAGTGGATATTTATGAGGGTCTTTATCGTGAACCTTTACTGGCCTAAGTGTTTGATTACGGATCCTAGAATCTTAGAGCTTGTGATGGATTTTAATGGTCTCTTTATAGTTTTTCGGAATGGGAAACTGAGGCATAGAGAACCTAAGTGACTTGCCCAAGATTTAGAATCCTGAATTTCTCATGTCCCCATTGTTACATTGTTTTCCCTCACATCCTCCACTAATTGCTTAAGAGCAAAAACATGTAGTTAAACATTTCATCTCAAATGTACAAATATTAAATATCTTAGCAGATACCAAACGATCACTAATTTTTTTCCTCTCCATCTTGTGGAGAGCTTGGGCAGATGTCAACATCTTTAAAAGACATTTATTGGAAACTTGAAGCCTTGTTGTTCCGTCCACTTAGTTTCCTTAGAAGCACGTAGAACTTGGTAACGTCCCCTGGATCTTGAGCGTGCTTTTCCAAAGCCTGAGGGTGTCTTCTCTTTTTAAGCTTTTCCCATCACCATTTATCACCCCTCCCCCACCTTATACCCCCTCCACCTCCACTGAGGGTGTCTGCTCCGGCCAGCAGGTGGCATGCTTGTGAATTGGCCACCGGTGGGAGGAGGAGGCCACTGAGGGTTCAACTAGAGCCAAGCTCCCAGCGGGACAACGTGGAGTAATCTGAGTGCAGGAATCACTTTTAAAGCAGAGCAGGAGATCTGCATGACTTGCTCAGGGACCACAGTAACTGCCAGAAAAGCTGAAAGTGCAATTGCTACAGGAAAGGTGATCAACACAGGTGATTTATTAGTGTTGGGTTTGTCTGTGTGGTTAAGGCAGAAAACGGGAGGGCTGACTTGGCCCCCAGGAGGAAACCAGCCTCTGCATAGCTGAGGCAGGAAAGGCTGGAGTCACAGGTGAATGCACCCAGACTGAAAAGCCACAGAAAGGTGAGGGAGCAAGGGGGTGGGGTGGGGGGTGCCCAAGATGGGTGCTCCATTTGCCAAGGGACATCTCTTTCTAGCACCAGGGAGCCTGCTAAATCCTTTCCTCAGATGCCCATGGGAAATGTGGTCCCACTGGTTCCTTTATGCCACTGGTGTTTTCCTGAAAAGAGTAGATTCAAAGAAAAAGGTGTTTTCTCCCTGCCTTGGGTGCCTTGGAGCCCAAATGGGGTCAGGTACCTTATGGCCATGTTCATTATCCCCCAGGAGCATCTGGTAGGCCTGCTTAGCAGTCTTCTCTTCTAGCCACTTCTCTCTTTGTCCCTGCCTCCCACTCCTTTCTTCTTCATTGTCCTCCCTGGCTGCCTGCCTCTGTGGACAGTCACCCTCCAACCCTTTATCTGAGCCCCCTCTGTTCACCCACTACACCTTCCACTCTGCCACAGCCACTGCCCTCCTTGCTCACTGACTCCAAGAGATCTCTACCCTCCTCACAACTGGCCCCGCGGTTGCTGTCCCCCAGCAGCACATGCAGTCAAGCTCCTCTTCTCCCACATGCCACGACTGCAGTGCTGTCAGAGACCTGCTGTGGTTGGCATGAGGGGAGGCGGGGAGATTGGCGATTCTGGTGAGTAACCCGGGGTGCGAGTGAGTGATGTCAGTTCCATGCCTCTGCCCTGCACTGGCCGTTGGTAGCCCATCCTGTGAGCTGAGGACTTTGGGGCTGGTTCTGTCCGTCTTTGCTCCCCTGCCTGCTGCCACGTCTTCATAGATTCTAGAGTCCATCTAGAAGGCCCTTTGCACCATCTACTCTGGAATGCCTTGGTTCTGTCATTGTCATCTCTACCCTACTCCAGCTACCTTCCTCTCTGCCCCTTTATCCTTTGTACTCTTCACTCCCTCCCTGAGGGACTTCATGGACACCTCCCCACCCTGTTAGCACCCTTTGAGAGTATGTCTGTGGGCCTGACCTCCCTCCCTTGCACACTTCCACCCCCCCCTGTACCCCAGCATCTCCAGGACCTTCTAGCTGCCAACCCACTTGCTGTTCTTCCTCCAATCTATTGGCACCCATCTTCCCATGGCGTAAGCCAACAATGGGGATGGCTCTTCTCCTTCCTTTCTCTTCACTACCCAGATAGATCCAGCCTATCCTGAGCCCCGTATTCACCCACCTCTTCTCTGGGTCTCCACCACATCTGGCTTTTCTGATGCCTCTTCCTGCCTGCCACCTCTGTCTCCCCATGGGCCTGCACTTGCCTCATTGTGTGGTAGTTCTATGTGACTTTCTGCCCCACCGGGCTGGGAGCCCCAGCTCTGTATTCCTGGTTCCAGCTCCACCCAGGCCAAATGTCAGGAGCTCAGTTACTGTTTCACCAGTGAAGACATGGTTCAGAAGTGCTTGCTTTGTTACTGAACCATCTCATCTCCCTATGCCACTATCGACTTTTGCTTTGGCTTTTATTTCTCTGTCCTTCAGGTTCCCTCTGTCAATTAGTTCCTGTTGTTTGGACAAATATTGAAATGTGCTTAAGGAGCTGCTTTTTCAAATATTTTTCTGCAGGGAAGTTTTTATTATTTTGTGATTTAAAAAAAAATGGACTTTCAAATGGCGGGTTGTTTTACAATGGTATGTTGCTATTTCTTGGACTGTCTCAAATATTGAAACAGATTTTGTACACTCACTAAATATCCTATACCTAATACACTTTCAAGACCTGGCATGTAGCTAGAATATTTCTTTCCTGTTTAAATGCTGTATACAAATTTGCATTGTACAAGGCTGCAACATGGGAGTACTGCAGTGGAAGACTTAAAATACAGTGAGGAAGTCATATCAGTTATTTATTGTTTACCTCATCTAAATTCAAGTAGATTTTAATGAGTTCTACCTGGATAAGTACTTTAATCTCTGTGTTGCAAGGTTAAAGATATATCTGAACTCTCTCTTACCCAGAATCCTCTGGAAATAGCAGAATTATGAATCCAAATTCACGAGATTTATTTAGGATTGTTCTCAGACTTGCTCTTTTCAAGGTTGGAGGTAGTTGGCATTTGGGTGGTATGTTTTGGAGTATGTAGTTGTAAAGTAGGTCAGTTTCTTTGAAAACATGTTTGTTTGTTTGTCTTTCCTAAAAAAATATATTTGATTTTATTTTCTATTTTATTTTATGTAATAAAATATTAAGGGATGTTGAAAATTATTTGAAATTGATCTTCAAGAGAGCTAGTTTTTAGAAAATACCCTAGATCAGAGAAGTATGCTGTATAGAACGATGTCCCAGACACCTGCATTTCCTATATGTAGGAATTCCTTCCCCATGTTCTTACTCTGTTCTGTATTTCTGCTGTCCTGTGAGGTTTTTGATACAGACCTTGTTTGGGATTCTGCGAGCTCACAGTTTGAGGTGGGGACGTTGGTCAGGGATCCTTACAGTACAGCTTTTCCTGAATCATTGTGTGTTTTCACACTTGGAGAACTCTGCCTTTGCCTCTCCCTTCCTTGGTTACACATATAAACATACAACCATACAGTCTTCCTGGCTCTGCTTTCAGGAGCTCTTTACGGTCCTTTCAGGCTGAATAATAGCTGCTCCCTTTGGGTCCTGGGGACATATTTGTCCCCTTTCAATATTTTTATTTTATTTGCATTGGATTTGTCTCCTACCCACGGCTGAGTTTCCCGTTAGCATCTAGTTCACTGTCGCAGCAGATGTATGTTGAAACTGTGGACTTGAATGTCTGTGGTGGTGTGCCCTCAGCACAGTAGAATGGGGGCCATTCTGGGGTCCTCCCCAGCATGGCTTCCCTAGTTTTGGGGGGGGATCCAGAGTGGATGTACTGTCTCCCTGCCACTGAGCAAGACCATTTTTTTATTACCTGAGTGGTTTTCACTGAGCTCATAATCCTCTTTCCCTCAGCGTTATTCTATTTCCAGTATCATCCACTTGTCCTAAAGCCTCATGGGTGTTGTGTGCAATTATTAGGATCCTTCCTTTTTGCTTTTTATCCAGTTTATTCCTATGGGAATATAAAAGTGTGTCAGAAACAGTAGGGTATACAAATCATTAGTTTTTTTTAATTACAAATTGTGGTTAAACAGTACATGGATCAAAGAGCAGCGGGACTATGATGGCATTTTCAGCTCTGCCTTAGTTCCAGTCCCTGCCCCCCTTCCCCGCAGCTAGACAAGCCCTCTCGACATGGGTTTTCCTCCTCGCCATTATTTTTTCCTGAGTCCTTATATCTGTGTCCAAAGGACAAAAAGTTTTCAAATGACTTCCTTATGTTTAACCTCGGCTAAAAATCAGTCTTTGCAGCAGCTGATATTTGTGAAGGGAATGACGACACTGGGGATTGTGGAGTCTCTGGATGGCAGAAATGGGTGACCCCATCCAGAGGTGATGGGGAAGCGCTGTGCCCAGGCAGGTCACTCGCACTTACATAGGTCAGACAACCTTCTACCGGTCTGGACTCTTATTTAGTTTTTTAATTGACAGATCACAAAAAACAGTAGTACCTTGAGTTTTATTTTCTTGGAAGAAAAGGCAGATGGGCAGCTGTATTCTTTTTGATGGAGAAGCAAAACCTTCTCTTGGAGTTTGGGTTCACTGATGAGCATTCTCAGGGGAGTTCTGAACTTCTATGCACAGACCACACCCAAATGGCAAGATCTGCAATTTCTAATTTCTGTTTCCACATTTGTAGTGCTTGTGAAACTGTTGGAATGAAGAATCTGCCATGTTTTGAATTGAGGCCTACCCACAATCTCCTAATATTTAACTTACACTTGACAGTGTTTTTTTTTTTTTTTTTCCAGTTGAGCCTCCCCTGTAAAATGTTTCAGTTATCAGAGAATCAACAGCTCTCCCCCGATACCCAAGATCATATTTCATCAATTTTCATAACATGTACTTAATTTATATACAATACAGTGTCAAGTCCAACTTCTATAAATGGTTTTGAGGGAAGAACCCTATAACCTTGAACATTCAAAGTTTCCTGGACAGTAGTGGCCAGTGTGGTTTAAAACACTTAGGTTATGGAGCCCAGAGGGTGAAAAGGATTTCTATTAGAAATGCCTACATGAAGGTGCCATTTATTCCCACAGTTACATCTGCATGGAACAAATACAAATAATGACAAATTAAGTTTTAAATGATGTGATTTAAAACAAAGTTAAGTGGTTCACTGGCTATCAGAGTTTTCATATGAGAAAGAGCCAGGGTAGCTGAGGAAGTTTGAGGATTCACCTATGACTTAAAGAATTGTTGATTTTTTAAAATTATAGTATATATAATACCATTAAAAAAAGATTTTATTTATTATTTTCAGAGAGAGGAGAAGGGAGAGAGTTAGAGATGGAGAGAAACATCGAAGTATGGTTGCTTTTCACCTGCCTCCATCTACAGACCTGGCTGGAGACCTGGCTTGCAACCTGCATATGTGCCCTGACTGGGAATCAAACCAGCCTATCCACTGAACCACCAGCCAGGGCTCTATAATACCATTTTTTATAATTCTCATCCAAGGAGATGTTTTTATTGATTTTAGAGGGAGGAAAGGGGGAGAGGGAGAGAGAGAAAAACATTGATGTGAGAGGGCAACATTGGTCAGTTGCTTCCCATATGTCCCTGACCAGGGATCGAATCTGCAACCTAGGTATGTGTCCAGACTGGGAATTGAACCCACAGTTTTTTGGTGCATAGGACAATGATCCAACCAACAGAGCTGCCCATCCAGAGCAAAAAAGTACCAATTTTATGTGTCCAGTTCAGTTCCATTAAGTAAGTACATTCATAGTGTTGTGCAACTGTCACCACTATCCATTTCCAGAACATTTTTTGTCATTTCAAACAAAAACTCTGTGCCCCTTAAACAATAACTCTCTATTCCTCCCTCCTCCTAGCTCTTGGTAATCTATATTCAATTTTCTGTTTCCATAAATTTGCCTATTCTAAGTACTTCATACACATGGAATCATACAATATTTGTCCTTGCGTGTCTGGCTTAATTTCACTTAGCATAATGTTTTCAAAGTTCACTCATGTTGTAGCATATGTCAGAATTTAATTCTTTATATGGCTGAATAACATTCTGGTGTATGTATATACCTTGTTTAGTTTATCCATTTACCTGTGGACACTTGGGTTATTTCTACCTTTTGGCTATTGTGAATGATGCTGCTGTAAACATGAATGTGCAGAATACATGCTTGCATTCCTGCTTTCAGTTCCTTGGAGTCTGGTTGAATTTTATACTTGTGAAAGAGATTCTGGGGCGTATGTTGGCATATACTTTGAAGTCTTGTTGAAAATGTGCTTTGTTGGCTGTTCATAAGGTCTCATTTCCTGCCTTGTGTTTTGCTCTTGTGAGTGCAAGAGCTGTCTTCTAGGTGCAGCACTTAGCAAGGTATCTAGATATCTGCGTGCTGAATAGTTTCTGGAGTTTCTAGCTCAGAGCCATTGTTGGCTATAGCGGTTGGTCCCCAGAATGGCGGGTTTTTTTTTTTTTTTTTGGCTCATTAATTAACATGTGTTCAGGGAACAGAAAACAACTTTTAATATTAGCTTAGCCAAACATAATTAGAGAAGTACATTTTCTAGTGCAAAGAGTCTTAATGTAGATAAAACTCAATTCAACAAACATCTGTTGAGAATTTGCTATGTACCAGACATATTTCAAAATGGGTAATTTCAGAGCAATTTTTAAACTCAGGTGGAATACCTTATCAGTATTGAATTTTAAATAAAATAAAGGTAGAAAGGTAGGTATATGTGTACACACATGCACCTTTTAATATAATCTCTATAGGCCTTTTTTTATTGTGAGAATAATATAACATTCAAGATAGTATGGGAGGAAGAGAATAAATAAAGCTCCTCACTAATATAAGCTCTATTTTCATTTCAATAGTGTGAGTTTGAAGGTTGAACTGGTGAATAATTTATTTTGAAAATAAAACTGAATGCTTCTGGTGGTAATGATTTTTAAAATTTATTTTTTAAAACCCTAGGAGTAAAGCGTAAACTAGTGATCTCAAGTTTGCAGGCTCCTATTTTGCAGGCATTTGTGGTAGTTTTAATGGATGAATTCAGCCACTCCCTTTTCTCACTGAAGAAGCAGAATTGACATCTGTCCTTTTTTTGGGATAGGTCAGTGAACTTTAGACATTTGTTAGAGTGGCTGGGTGTTTAGGAGCCTGTCTTTCAGTTTTTGTATGTTCAGGGATTGAAGAGTGTTTCTACGACTCTGCTAGGAGGGAAAGGACAATTTGAAATTCTTGCTCTGAGGTAGAGAAGGTAAGAACTAGATGAAGATGACTTGGGCATCGTATAAACCACGTGGTTGATGGGGTTGTGGGCGAGTTGGTGGGATTTAGTAAGGACAGGTGGGTGATTGTGACTTGGAGTGGTGAGGGGGCAGCTTCCATGAAGACAGGGCCTTCCACTCAACAGGGAGGTGAATGAGTATAGATTAGGTGTGTCCTGGGGCACAGGCAGAAAAAGGAGCATGCCAAGAAATAAGAATGTTTTCAGGATCCTTAGCCTAAGGGTTTGCCTTATTAGAGAGGCAGGTTGGATCAGCTAGAAATGAATCCCATGAAAGTGTTTTGCAGACTCTACCTGATGTCAGTGTTAGCTGCTGTGTCTCTCAGGGTTTTTGAGACTCGGAGTGGGGTTGTTCAAAAGGTAGTGTTTTCAGCTGCTGGATCTCAGGGTTATGAAGTAGGATGAGTTGGGGGTGGTGTGAGCGGAGGCCGGAGGCATGGGGACGTTTCAGGATGGGATGTGACCTCTCTGCGAGGTGGTTAGTGAACGGCTGGCCTGGGGTGGAGCAGCAGGAGCACAAAGGATGTTAGTAGAGATTTTGAAGGACAGATTGCTAGGATTTGCTGCCAGAAAGGGAGAATCTGAGCAGAAACCCATTTGGGAAATGATGGAACCATGCACATCCACTGGAAACGAGTAACTCAGGACTGATTGGACAGCAGTAAGGTTTTCTTTTTAGAATAATTGTGTCTAATATTAATTTTGAGTTTTCTATGTGTCCAAGCTCAGTTCTGCGTGCTTTATGTAATAGCCTGATGAAGTAGGTGCTATTGCTGTCCATACTTTATAGATGAAGAAACTGAGGCAGACGTGATGAGTAACTTGCCTAAGGATTACCTCCTTAGTGAGTGGCAGACCCGGAATGGAAATCTGGACAGTCTTAATTCAAGATTCAAGCTCTTACCTAGCGTGCTTTACTGCTTCTCTATAATAGGTACAATTTATTAAAAACTGCTCAGTCCTGTGTTAAGTTCCTTGCAGGTATTTGCTGTATTTGGTTCCCATGAGATGAAGCTATTTTTATGATCATTTTTCAGATGTGGAAACTTGGATACAGAGAGGTCAGATGGCCTCCCTTAGGTCACCCAGCTAGACCTTGCCTACACTGGCATGGCAGGTCTCCGGAAGTCAGCAATATTTATTCCCCTGGACTGCACTATCTTCGTACATATATCCTTAAGATCCAGTCACAGGAGGATTGACTTGATTGAAATATTTGCAATATAAATGCTTTGCGAATTTAAAGGGGATAAATAATTGAAATAATGGTGCCATGATTTATTGCTGTGCCTGTTGTCATTGTTTAATACTCTGTATGACTTTGCAAATAACCCCAGCCACTTCATCGCCACATTCTGGCTGTTCTGTTTAGATGCTGAGGCTCCTGGGTATAGTCTCCAGTGCTTCTCATGTTGTTGGTGCTTAATAACATGTGATGGTTATAATTCACCTTATCTTCACATTAAGGCTGATGAGTGTTTTCTGATCTGGTGTGTACTTTGCTTGACGTCTTAGAGTTACAGTTGATGCCATGGTTGAAAAGCATCCGGATGAAATATTTGTCTGGACAACAAACAGGGATCGAGACTGGTCATCTGTAGACCCCTGCAGGGGACAGTTTCAGCCCCTTAGAGCATCCCTATCTGTCCCTTCCCATGGGCTCTTCCCTTTACCTTCAAATGTCAGGACTGATTTTCTTTCAGTTTTACACTTCTTTGACTGCAGATCCGTTTCTCAGTTTTCTCTTGTTCTAGTTCTCCAAGGAGAGGTCTACACTTGCAGCTTTTCACCTTGGAGCAAACAGAAATTCCCACGCAACTAAAATTGAACTCTTGAATTTCCTGTGGTCTCTTTCTAATCAAACTTGGGGGCTTTAGTTTACGTTTATCCCTTTTGATCTTGTTCAGAGTCTGCCCTAGGACACACCCACCTTCTCTGAAATCTTTTGATTTGTTGCCTTCCTTGCACTTTTAGCCTTTCCTGTTACTGGTGGGGTTTTTTTTGTTTTGTTTTGTTTTGTTTTTTAAGTCTCTCTTGACTCTTTCCTACACTCTCAGCTGTGTTCCTCTTTTTCCATAAACCTTTCCCTTGATCCCAGTCTTTTAACTTCACGCACTACTCCTCTGCGTCTACCATCTAAGTTTCAGGACAGCCCTGGATGGTGGTATAATGGATAAGGCACTGGCCTGAGAACCCAGAGGTTGCTGGTTGGATTCCCAGTCAGGGCACATAACTGGTTGCAAGCCAGGTCTCCAGCTAGGTCCATAGCTGGAGGCAGGTGAAAGGCAACCATGCATTGGTGTCTCTCTCCCTTTCTGCCTCTCTTTCTTCCCCTCTCTCTGAAGATAATAAATAAAATCTTAAAATAAATAAATAAATAAAATTAACAAACAAGCTTCAGGTTGTAGAGGTGAGAAGCCCATCTACTGCCCAGGTAGCACCTGGGTCTACTGTCCCAGTTCCTTCTGATGGTGTCTCTTATCACCCCGCCCCCATCACCCTGAACTTGCAGACTGTTTCCTGGTATGGCTTCCTCTTTCTGCCTGCCTCCCACTGACCCATCTCCACCTGGCTTGGGTGGCTTTGACTTCTTCAGAACTCAGGTCAGTTTTTGTCTCCAGCCTTGCATGTGTGTGGAGGGTACACACATACTCTGCGCATGAGCTCCCCAGGAATTCTGGCCTCCTCTTGACCCAGCCCTCCTCACCCAGGGACCTGTTCTTCTCTCTCCTTCATCTAGGTCTTTCATGACTTGACCTTTTGTATTTTTAATTACACTGTAACCTCTAACCATTGATGCATTCTTCCTCTTCCTTTTTAGTTTCAGATCCTTTAGGTAGGTGTCTTCCTGCTTTTGTCTCTCTGAGGACCAGAGCCTTTTGCTGATCTCCTTGATTCTAGCTGATCTGTGGTACCTCCCTGTGCATGTCATTTATCTGCTAAGGAACCTGTGGTGACTGCCTGGTCTCTGGTGCGCTGCCTGTGTTCATGCCAGGTATTCGAGGCACTGGTTCCATCTCACTTGGCCTACTTAGCCTCCCCTCATGGTCTCCACTGGGGAACCCCATTTCCATCAGGCTAGTTTCGTGACAGCTCTAGAGAAAGCAGCCCTCTCCTCAGGCTGCGTTCTCTTCCGACTCTTCTTGATATCATCAAGGTCCAGCCCATGTCTTACTTTTTCTTCAGTGTCAACCTGAATCTTGTAGCAACGTTTCACTTATTCTGTCTGGCACATGAGCGGTATATTGGAGCTCTGGAGTAAGGCCCACGTGCAAGAACCACATGTGACACTTACATGGATTTTCTCCAGCACCTGGGACGAGGCCTCTGCAGATCATAAGATCATAATTAATGAACAGATGTTTGCATTCATGCAACAGATGTATGAATGAATGAGTAAATTGGCTTCTGTGAATTTCTAAGGCTTAAGTTTTACATTCAGAGGGTGAAGTTTCCATCTAAGTAGTTTCCTACTTAGGAAACCTCTCTAGTCATTAGGTTGATCAGGCTACAACTTAACATTGGCCGTTAAATATCCCATGGTCTGATTTTTCAAATGGGATTTCTATTTTCTGCCTTTATTGTTTGAAACTCATAAATATAATCCTCCTTTTGATGAATATTGCCGTATAAGGAGAATTACACAGAGATGACCACATTTACAAAGTTATAAGAAAAAGCCAAGCTATGTCATGATCCTGTGCATTTTGCCAAAAGGGTGACAGGTCAGTAGTTGTTTTTTATTTAATAGTGTGATATGTTGTTTTTGCCATTTTTAAGCCAGGAGTCAGCATGTCAGCATTGCAATGGTGCATATTCTGAAAAGAAATTTGACCCAGCTATACGTTTAACCCAAGGAAGCCCAAGGCACCCAGCAAGTCTTGGCTTGCACACCAAGTGTGACCCTCAGGATTAATTGAGGGCTGCAGAAATAACTTAATGTTCTAGATGAACTTAAGCAACTTGAAACAGAACTCTTTTAAAGCTAAAAATAGCAGGGCAGCTTTGTCCTATTTTTATTGTAGAGTGCACGAAGATGGAAATCAATATTGGAAGAAATGCTTTATTTCGCCAAGGAAAAAGATCATATTCAACACGATTCTCATTTTTCTTGGCAGGCTCTTCTCAACCATCTGTGAGTCCAGGAGAACTGTCTCCACCATCCATCCATCCAGCAAATTCAGAGTTAATAGTCAGTGTTGGAGACGAGATTAGGCTGTCATGCACCGATCCAGGATTTGTCAAATGGACTTTTGAGGCCCTGGGTCAACTGAATGAGAAAACACACAGTGAATGGATCACGGAGAAAGCAAAGGCCACCAATACGGGCAACTACACGTGCTTCAATGAGGGTGGCTTAAGCAGTTCCATTTATGTGTTTGTTAGAGGTAACTGTTCAGCTTTCTTTTATGCTGTGCTTCAGAGAACTTAATAGCTGCTCTTAATTATGGATGACATATAGATGAGTAAGCCATAGGTAAAATATGCTGGCCGGGACGAGAAAGCCTAAAACAAATTTTTCTTTGTTAGTTTCTCCATCTTTGGATACACAGCAGCTTCGGTATGATTGCAGCTGAAGACCTGCAAGGCGGTGACATTCTTCCTAATGAGATTACAGTATGGTTGGACCATTTGTCCTGGTGCTGTGGGTAAACTCTGAGAATAAATTAGGCCCTTTGGGAAGGTTTCATTTTAAAGCCTTGAGATCTCAGATACTCCCACTTAGTAAAAAACGCTTCAGGGAACTAAAGGTCTCTAAAGGCCCAAACAGACCAACATTTCAACAGAATTGACCCACTTTTAGGGAATAAAATAAAATAAATAACGCAGTCAGCAAAGCACCTTATGTCCTTCCTAGGTTCTTAATAGACGTCAGTTGATTCGTTTAAAAAAATAGTGACCTCTTAGAAACAAAAATATGATAGTTGTATTTCTGTAACTCATTTACTGTGACAAATCCAGTGATTCCTCTGTTTGAACTTCTAATATTGTTGATAAGAAGAGGTTTGCTGGGGGTAGGGAGAGGAGTAGCTTTTTGTTGGTGTAAAAACTGAAGCACTTGAATCTTAAGAGACACAGCCAGGTTATAAAGGGAAGTACAAGCTCACTTCTACTCTTTTAGTCTTGGGCTGTTACCTGCACTGGGGCTATCATTGGCTCAGGCCTGAGGAGGAGGCCTCTATTGAGGAAGAATAAGGAATAAATTAACCCCAAATTGTAGACCTCAGCAACGTCAAGAGTCTCAGTTCCTCCCCGCAACATTTGATAAGGTCACCTGCTCTGTCTTCTGGACTTAATTGTTATTAGGGAGACAGAACTGTGCACATTCTAACTTTGTCAGAGTTAATGAGGTTGACTCACATGTTTGCTATAAAGGTGGCCAAGAAGTTGACTGCTTCTTCTTAGTTCGTATGTCGTCCTTTCCTAGTTGGGTTACCGAAAAGAAATACACATTGATAGGCCATAGCATAGTCTCTGGATATGGTTTCGTAATTGTTGAGCAAACCTGTGTGCTGCTCTTTGACAGAGGTACTCTGTATTTCTAGTTGGTAATAAATATTGCTCTGCTCAATAGGATAGGTAGACAACTGACTAAATGGGGAGAACTGCTGAATTAGTCAAAGCAGTCTCACAGAATCCACTAATTTTCTTCATAGGGGAAGTCATCCTCAATAACAGAATTACACTTTATTATTACTGATTAAACTGTTGGATGTTTACACAATCTATGCTACAGTCATGTAGGAAATTGGGGCTTTATTCTAAGGGTTAGACTTAAGCAACTAAAAAAAGAGTAGATGGAAAAATAACCTACTCCAGCCTTGGATTTAGCCATCATGAAGTAATTTATTCACAGAATAAATGTAAGTCAGGAGGTACATAATTCATTTTGGAAATTCTTTCAAAATTGGTTAAAATTATATTTTAATTATATTAAATTGATTTTTACGGACCACCTCATTTCAGATGAAGAACATAACAAACAAACAAACAAACAAAATTTAAACTAATCTGTTGGCCCATCCATGTATCTGTATTATCAGCACACAGTAGAGGTGGCAGCATATTGTGCTTACAGAATGAGCTCTGGCTGTGCTTACAGGGGGTCCCAGTCTGCCTGGCCCATGTTGGCTGTCCTTGTATAATTAATCATTGTACCCCCTCTGACTTACAAGGGTTTAGATGATAAAGTATTCCTGAAACTCATCAACTCCCCTTGTGCATTTGAAATTATTTGATTTCTAGAAGTTATATTTAACTTTTAAGGAATCTGAATAGAGTGTGTGGTTGGTATGTTATTTGTGCCAGGTGTCCTACAGATCATGTTCTAGATTCAGTTCAGAAACTGAATGGTCCTGGAGACTGGGGACTCTGAAAAGGGCCCGCTTGGAGGGGTTGGAGGATGAACACCTTTCCCTGATTCTAACAGGTATCATCAGACAGCTTATTCCTGGCCCATGCTCCTTGAAGTATTTCCTGTTACAGAAAAAGAGTGATGGTTATAAGAAGAGATCCTCCGTTTTGCACAAGTTTTGATGTCAGTCAGTGCTGGGTTTGCCTTCTGCTCAGCCATTCCTGGGCCATGTCATGCCCCTTTTTTGAGACTTCAGTTTCTTCATCTATAAAATGGGGATAATGATCGTGTCCATCACTTAGGGGTATTTTGAGAATTAAGTGAATTAATATGAAGTGTGTAATGGTCCAAGCTTAGGGTCTGACACTTGGTAATAATATGTGGATAAATTCTACTTTTTCCTGCAAAGAAAAAAGTCAATAGTCATTTGAATCACTGGGAATTGTCATAATAGGTAACATTTTCAATCTTTCAAAAATGTGTTTGGCACCTGTGACCAACCATTCAAAACCACTACTTTTTGATATGCTATAGATCCTGAAAACCTGTTCCTTACGGACTCTCTCTTGTATGGGAAAGAAGGCAATGACACACTGGTCCGCTGTCCTCTGACTGACCCAGAAGTGACCAACTACTCCCTTACGGGATGCGAGGGGAGACCTCTTCCCAAGGACTTGATGTTTGTCGCTGATCCCAAGGCTGGCATCACCATCAGAAACGTGAAGCGCGAGTATCATCGCCTCTGCTTGCGCTGCACTGCGAACAAGAAGGGCAAGTTGGTGCTATCAAAGAAATTCACCCTGAAAGTGAGGGCAGGTATGGACCCTTTCTTACTTTCTTCTGGGAGTTGGAGCACCCGTTGATCCAAAGAAGACTTCTCTTAGCATAGTCAGTGAGGCGGCTGGCTCTTCAATTCCCCCAACCTCAAAATAATGTCAGCTGCTTGTGAATTCTTTATTTCCCAGTCTCAACCCCGTGGGGCCAGTCCATTACTGCCTTCCGCTGGGTGTGTCTGTTACTGATTGGCATTTAAATCCTGGGATGGTCAGAGTTTCATAATTGCATGAAATGTTTGTTTGTTTTTTTTTCCCCAAGAGAAACCCATTGGGAAGCTTTAGTTACACTGAAAACATTAGCATACAGGTTATTCACTCCTTGCTTTAGTATTGATACAAGAGTCAACTTTCTCTTCAGCTGTTTAATTTTAATGCATTCTCAAACTATTCACAACTGACTCTGGGCCGTATTATTATTGTGGCATTGTGTAGACTATTCTGGTAGCAGGAAAATATCTATATTTTGTATCTTAGAGATCATCTCATTCAGCACGAGTGGGTAATCAGCTATTGACTAGTTTTTATTAAGGCTTTGGGAAAAGTATGCTCACTGGAACTAAGGAAAATTTGACTGTTTAAGTCCTGAGGTTTTCAGAAATGGGTGAAACATTATTTTTTACAACTCACGGGAAAGGTGCCCGTTTGGTTAAAAGAATGTAATTAGTTGTAGGTCTCATTCTCATGAAACCATCAAGGTTACATGAGATGAAGCTTAAAGTTGCTTCACTCGGCCAGGGCTTCCACCTGTTTTGTAAAAAACATCATCCAGGGGCATTGTAATCTCAAAGAAGCCATTCTTGTCTTTTTCACTCAATATTAATGAATTTATGTGAAGGGTGTGTGATGTAACTGCTGGCATCTTCAGAGGTCCAAGTAACACAGATTGGTTAGCACCATACTTTATCATTGACTTAAAAGATGCTAAAATAAGCTGTGTGCTTTTTGAGGGAAAAGAATGTCAAATTTTTGATAGGACAAATTATTTGGGGGCCGTGTTTCTTTGTATTCTAGCCATCCGAGCTGTACCAGTTGTGTCCGTGTCCAGAGCAAGCTCTCTTCTTAGGGAAGGGGAGGAGTTTACAGTGATATGCTTTATAAAAGATCTGTCTAGTTCGGTGGACTCGCTGTGGATAAAGGAAAACAGCCAGGTGAGTGAATTGTTTCCTTCATTTTTCTCAAGATATCATTCTCTCCCTGTGGGAAAGAGTCACATTAAAAAAAAAAAAGTGTTAGTGGTCCTGGGGTGAGGGGCGGGTGGCTCAGCTGGTGTGTCTGTCTGGGAGTGTTGTCCCCTCTCTTGGTGCCATATGTGGGTGTGTCCACTTGTTATTGGTAACAAGTTAATGCATTTTGTAAATTTGTTTTAGAAAGTCTAAGAAAGAACTTCAAGATTATGTTACCACTTGATGCTGTTTCTTGAATGACTTTAGATAGGAAATTTTAAAAACCACAACTAATGATTAACTGCATAAATACCTTGATTTTAAAAACTATTACCATTCAAGACAGATTATTTAAAATATCGGGAAGAGTTGTCAATTTCTTTCTTTGCATAATTAAAAAGAATAATTGTTCTCAGATATTAACCATGAAAGTCTTTTCTTCCCACAAAATGGCTTATCCATTTGAGAGATGGGCTTCTTTTTGTATGGCTCTGATTTCCTCCTTTGAGGCTAGTTACCTGAGATCAAGTTGCTAATGGTTTTCTGTTTGTTTTAGTTGCTATTAATAAAATGGTAATCATTAATCTGAAACATTTGACATGTTTTAAGTTCTCATTTATTTGACAAATGCATATTGAATCTCTACTATATGTCAGATTAGTGTGTTAGGGTTACCTTAAAATTAAAATTTTATCAAGTTATACTTGAAGTTTCTTTCTCTTGACATATTCACATTAATAGCATGGTCTTTAAAATGTCTAATTTTTCTAATATTTTTTTAATAATTTTTGTTAACTGAGTTTTCAATAATTTTTAAAAATAATCTTGGCCATCTAGTTAATTAGCTGCTATGATGATTTTTCTTTCATACATTTTACACTGGACAAAAAAGAAATGCTGTATTTTTTTCCTCCTCCTCTTTCTTTTCTTCCTCCTTAGGCCCTATATTCAACAAAGGCAATTTCATGCCTTTTAAAAGAATTCTTTGCTAAACAAGTAACCATGGTGATTAGCATAATGCAAAGCATTATGATGGTATTCATGTAGACCTGTGATGGATGATACCTTGCTAAATGAAGCCTGCCATTGACTGGAAGAATGGATTGTCCTGTAGACTTAGCCTTTCATACAAATGACTCAGAGAATGAGTTTTAGTTTCCATATCATATAGTTAAATACAAAACAATAGCTTATGTATGAATCTTTGACTAACCTTACTGAACACAATCCCATATTAATTGGCAGTCTTTAATTCTTGATTTCAGATGAGAGAACAGTTTACTCTGTGTGTGTATTTGTGCTTTGGTATAACTTGAAAATTAGCCTTTTGAGATGAGAAATTAAATTGCCCCAGGCAGTTTTGTTCTGAACCGTTTTTCCCAGGAGCCCTGCATGCCATTCCCAATTAATCCACTGACACTGGTAGATAAGCCTTCAGTGTTGGGAGCTCTTTGGGGAAATCCCAATGCGTGTACCTCCAAGGGTTAAGGAAAACCAAATCACGTGCAAGCAATATGTAATGTGTGAGTTGCAGATGGGGCTCATGGCTCTGTGCCAAGGTTCATCTCTAAATCTTATATTGATATCCTTGGCTTAATTTGGAATACTTAGTACTGTTAGCACTAGCAAAGTATCTTCAAAATTCATTTTGATTGACCATTGAAATAAAGTAAGTTTAACTCACAATGAAATTTAGGATAAACTGTTCTAGAGTTTTGCAATTGCTTTGCTTTAAAATGTAAGAGACTCTGGAGCTTATTCAACACTAGTGAGCCTTGGTTAGCCTTTCTAATGCTTAATAAACTCCCCTGTTTTTACTTGCTCTTGACTATGATCTTTGATAGTATTCTAAATTACAGTCTTTGGGTTTAGGTGTTGATGTTGCATCCTTTATGACCAATCTATTCATCCTGGCACTAATGTGTTTGGTGTCCCTGTTTGGCTCCCTATTGAATACTCCTGGGCTCTTGCAAGAAGTGCAAAGAAGATACTTAAAATATAGAATGTGGTATGTTATCTCTCCATTGCCGCTCTGCCTTTGCAGAGAAGTCCGTGACATGGACTGGGAAAGGCTAGAGAAAATGTCACTTCACCTTGCTCTTACATCTTCTTAACAGTTGATCTTATGCATTGAAGTGGCAGATGTCTGCCAATTAATGATTAGAGGACTCTCTTAGAAGGAGTATTTTTAAATCTACAAAGTGCTCCTAACTGCAGAGTCCTTTAAAGACCTTTGTTCCCTCATTCTCTTCTAGAAACAAAAGACTCTAGGGTATCTTTGACCCATCCAGGTTCTCACAATTAGTCAACAAAAAGACTTCTCTATTTCAAAACATTCAGCTTTGGCAGTCAGCTTTTCTTGGTGCTTAGTTTAATATAAACACTTTTCTAAAACTATAATAACAGAAATAGATATAACCCTACCATTTTAATAGAAGTGCAATGGAAATATAATGTGAGCCTCCTATGTAATTCTAAATTTTCTAGGAGGCACATGATAAAGACTAACAAAATTAAAATGGATTTTAATAATATATTTTATTTGACCCAATATACTGGAAATATTATTTGATCATATAATTAACATAAAATTATTAATGGGATATTATGCATTTTTCCTATTAAGTCTTCAATATTTGGGACATATTTTATATTTTAGACACAACTCAATTTGGATTATTTCATTTTAAGTACTTAGCAGTCCCATATGGCTAGTCCTTGTAAAGGCTGTATTGTGCCATATATATATATATATATATATATATATATATATATATATATAATATTTATTTATTTCCTTTCTGTCCTCATGCATATGTGTTATATCACATGGTTGCCATTTTAAGTTATGCTCAATTTGTGTTTTTTAAGCAATATAAGTATTTTCTTGTTTTCACATATTCATAATTTTGCTATCTGGTATACATTTGGTTTTTACTGTAGTAAAGCTTTTAGAGCTTTAGTTTTCTGTTATTTCCTTGAAATGAATTTGCCATCATGACCAGGGTTGCGACCATGCTGCTAAGTTGCTTTCCAGAGGGTGGCCCTGATTTGCAGGCTGTCAGCGTGCTTTGAGGCTAATAGGTTCACCAAGGCCTGGCCAACCAATCACCCTTGATCTCGTTCCTTGTCACTATCCGCTCCTGTTTACGTTCCTTTTTTCAGTTGTGGTTTTTCCCCATTGTAATAGGAATGTAACACATTTCAGAAAGAAATTTGGAAAAAGCCAAAAGCTCTATGCAACTTCTTTTATTCTTTTCAGAGAAATGGCTATAGTTTATTTCATTTTTTTTTTTTCCCATGACATTTTCCATGCAAGAAATCTCGCCATGTCTTGAAATAATAAGAGTGGGTTAGTGATATCACAGGGGTAAATTCACAACCTTTTCTCTTCAGCTTGTCCTTAAATAATTTGAGGCTTGGTTTTATTTATTAAACATCTTGAAATTCCCTTTAAGAAGAGTTGAGAAAATTCTGCTTGGTAAAATCTGTAGAGTGAATTTTCAACCTAGTTGTAGATGTTGTGATTCTCTTTTTACTCATAAAAGTACTATACATGTTAATAAAATAGAATATGATTGTACATTGACATCTAATACATCTAATATGATGTATTAGTAATGTGTTTCAATCACTGGAATATAGAATAGAAAAATATATAATAGGAAATAATCAATCTAAGTATGCTGATTCATTATAAAATACCAGTATTCTGGAATATTTCTTATATAGTGACTCTTAAAACTTGGCACTGTTAAAAAATAATGCTACAGAGAACTTGGAAATGTGTATGCTATGTCTGTTAGGAAATGAACTTTCATGTTTTCCAAATCATTAATGACTATCTTCCAATATAACCCTGTAATATGAAGTGTTCCAATGACAGACTTGTCATGATGCTTTATAACTCTTACTTAGTAGTGTCTAATGAACGCAAATATGGAGAAGTTAATTGCTGCTATTTTTAATTTGCCTAGGAAAGATCCTGAATATAAATTTTATGGTAATCTTTGGTTTCTTTTTCTCTCCTTCTGAAACCAGCAAACTAGAGCACAGATAAAGAGTAATAGCTGGCATCACGGTGACTTCAATTTTGTACGTCAGGAAACGTTGACTATCAGCTCAACAAGGGTTAATGATTCTGGAGTATTCATGTGTTATGCCAATAATACTTTTGGATCAGCAAGTGTCACAACAACCTTGGAAGTAGTAGGTGAGTATGTCTATGGGAATGTGTCAATTACTGGCAGCAGTGAAAGAAGAAATTGCTAGTTTCCTTTTTATGTAGATGAATGTCGAACAGATTTCTTAGAAATTTTTATTAACATCAAATGAATTAAGGATGAATAAATGAATGAAAATGATTGTTGTGGCTTCTTCCAACTAGATCACAAAAAGCAAATTCTACCTGTTTAATGGAGGGAAGTGGAACACAATAGCTGGAGTTCTTCATACCTTTCACCCTCTGTGCTACTCAACCCTCCCCACCCCCACCAAATAAAGCATAAGTTGAGCTTCTTCAAAATTTCTAGGTCTTGCTGAGTGACTTGAGTTTGGAAATGGATATAACATTTATTGAGGAGTACAAATGCTTAGAGCCTAAAGGTTTTCACTGAATCTTTTTGGTGGGGCTCCTCAGCCTTTCAGTTTATTATTTCACCACTCATGGCTCTAGCTCATTGGTAGCAGGAAAGGATCAGTTGAAGTTCTCCTCCCCACCCCACCTCACCCTATCCTCCAACCTTAGAAGCTGTGACATGAACCCTCAGGAAGGAGGTCACAGGGTCATGGGTTGCTGGTTCTACACAGCCTACACTGAAACATGGTGACCTGTGGCCCATAACCCCATCATATCTGATATATACTTCAGTTAAGCCTTTTCCCTACTCTAGATATGTATTCTCCACTAAATATACATTCTCTAAGCATTTACTTAAAGAGAACGGAATGTAGTGAAGTATTTGATGTTTTTGATTTATAGAAAATAATGATTTTAGAATGACTTCAGCTACACTTTTTTTTTTTTTTTTTTTTTTGGTCTTTTGAGTATTGTTTACATTTCATCTATTTTCTTGTCTTTTTAGTGCAACCCTATTCCTAGTGCTTGACTTTGATGAAGTACTTGTAGGGTGGAGAAATTCTTCACACGAGCAATAATAAAATGGTGCCATATTTGTTTTCATTCCTCTCCTTTCCCCTCACATTTTTTCAATAATTTATGAAGCAATGTCAGAGGTCTATGATTTATCCCACAATAATCTCATAATTTTGGTATGTCTGTCCATGTTGTAACGGAAAGGGTCTCACCGGACTGAGCATGGAAAAGACACTTTGGTTGCACTTATAGAGTCAGCCCAGAGAAAGAGGACTGTATCCACAAATGTGATTGTGGACCATTTATTAATTTGAATAGAAGGCTATGCTTTTAAAATATTAAACCGAGTAAGTGCTAATTTGCTAAGTTGATTAGGGAGCATGTTGATATATCAGCTTCAGCTCCAGAAAGCAATTAGTAAGGATGTTTTGAGCATATTGTTGTATGTAATCAGATTTTTAAAATCCATTCATCAATTTCCAAGAATATAACTGTATAACTGGAAACACTTGTGGCTGAGAAACCTGAATCTGGTTTTGTATTGTTTCAGGAGTAGTTTGAGATGGGGCAAGAACAGGAAGAGACAGAGAAAAGTAATTTCTCTAGGGACTGTGAGTAGGGTAGGATTTGGACACAAGGCCAAGCAGTAGAGAGAACAGGGCCTGGGGATGGCCTGTCCTGGTTTTGAGTTGGAGCTCTGCCATTTCCCTTTCAAATGTACCCTACTTTACCTCTCTCTACATTTTCTCTTCTGAGAAACATAGCCTTTAAGTCCCAAGGCTGTGGGCAGGAGAAGAGGCGATGGATTTTATAGAAGTACCTGGCACAGTGTTTGCACTTAATTAACTATTAATGCATTATCACAGAACTCCTTAATTTTTTAATGTGGAAATACTTGAAAAAAAATCACCCTGTATGTTATAACAGTACAGGTGGATTATTGGATTCTAACAGTTTTTATACTTTATGAATTTGAAGGTCTGTTCCATGATAGAATGTAAAACTATATTGAGCAAACCAGACTATAGAAAACTTGGGGGAATTTAAACAAGTATTTTATACATGGTGGTTGTGGGAGAAGTAGTTCCATGCAATATTGTTGTCTGTAATAATTTGAATACTTTGCATTATGTGATTTGAATTTATAACCTTTAAAGCTTGAAAATGTAGTGTAACATTCAGAGGAAACAGTTATTTCTTTAAAATTAACCTAAATTAGCTTAAAGAATGGCAGGGGGCATCATCATATGATGCAGGAATTAGAACAAGGTGGTAGTTTCCATAGCCAGTTTTCATTTAGATGATTTTTCATCCTCACCTGAAAAAATCATTTTTCAGTTGGTACATAGGACAGTTGGACTCCATTTTTAATTCTGAATTTATAGGGAAACCAAAGGGCAGTAAATACTGTTTTGACAACATCATGTGGGACTTTAACATATTTAACCAAATAACACCAAAGATGATAATAATTTTAAATTGTATAATTATTAAAATTAAAAAAACAAGAAAAAGAAAATGAAGTCTTTTCTAATTTCACTGATGATATAACCATTTTTTTAAGATTTGGTATATTTGTATTTTTATGCACACCAGGGTTTTATTTATACATATAACTCACTTCCTTCCTCTTTCTCTAAATGAAAGTAGAGACTCTTAAGACATACGATGGTAAGCAGAGGTCAGCCTTAACTTTTCATAGACCTGTAGTAAAATCTAAGCTCACCCACTGATAGCTAGTATATGGCTTTTCTAGGACTTGATTTATTTTTTATTTTTAAAGATTTTATTTATTATTATCAGAGAGAGGGGAAGGGAGGGAGATAGAGAGGAAGAGAAACATCAATGTATGGTTGCCTTTCACCTGCCTCCAGCTAAGCACCTGGCTGGAGACCTGGCTTGCAACCTGGTTATATGCCCTGGCTGGGAATTGAACCAGCAACCTTTGGGTTCATAGGCCAGCGCGTCATCCACTGTGCCACCATCCAGGGTGCTAGGACGTGATTTTTTTTTTTTTTTTAAAGATTTTATTTCATTATTCTTAGAAAGAGGGGAAGGGGGAAAGGCGAAGAGGGAGAGAGACGTCAATGTATGGTTGCGTTTCACCTGCCTCCAGCCACAGACCTGACTGGAGACCTGCTTGCAACCTGGTTATGTGCCCTGGCTGGGGAATCGAACCTGCGACCTTTGGGTTTGCAGGCCGGCACCTTATCCACTGTGCTACCAGCCAGGGTCACAGGACGTGATTTTTTAAATCTATAAATTAGGGTTGATACACTTTATCTTTCACTATTATAAGAGTGAATATTTGTTATAATTATTAAATAAAATATACTAAAGTACTTAGGGTGGTTCTTGACACATTAGTATTTCATAAATGGTAGCTATAAAAATAGTGACAATTATTTTATTGTGTTCTTTATCAAGCTCTTTTAATATTACTAATATAAAATTATAGCTAAGGATTCCTTTACTCAGTTTCTCATTTTTTAAATTATTATAACTAATGTAAATAGCACTTCTTTTGTATATAGCTATCCAACTCACTAAAAAGAGTTCTCACATGGAAATTACAGGGTTAAATTGAATCGTCTTTTAAAAATCTGCATTGCTAAATACTTTCTAAGAGTTGTGTCAGTTTACAGTGCATCATTCAGTCTGCCACTTTACCACACTTGGAAAATTATTAAGCTCATTTCAAATTAGTTTGCTATTGTCTAGCAATAGAATGGGTCTACTTTATTTTTAAAACAGCTTTATTGAGGTTTTGCTATTTTTAATAAGTTGAATGGGAGCCTTTATTTTAATTACTAATTTAACTAAATGTCTTTTCTTTAATATTTTATGTCCTACTTTTCCTGTTACCTTAATTAATTATATAGACATTTAAAAATGTTTATGTATTGAAATTTATCTTCTGATTTTTTCCTTAAGTTGCCTAAAAAAGAAAACTAGAAAACTGCCCCTCCCACCCCATTGAAGTTTGATAAGAGCTAGTTCTGTTGTTTTGTTAAAAGCTGTCCTTGATTCATCTGTAATATATCATATGATGAGAAAACCTTAGTTTACTTTTTTTAAATGCCCCATTTTTATTGAGCATTGAGGCTTTTTGTCCCTTCTTGGTTTATGTCATTTTCTTATCAAATAAACATGTATATTGAGTCTGGATATGAACTATATAGCCCTATAAATATTTTTAAACCTAATAAGCATCAAGACCAGCAGTTCTAGAAGATTTATATGATGGTGATAGATCTTTAAGTAAGAGAGTTGCTGAAGAGATAGAGATGGGTGAATAAACATTTCAAGTGTGTGTCCTTTCTCCTGTATAACAAAATGAATGTCAAATGGCTAGTTTAAATCCTCTTACTTGTTATTGCCAATTCATACTGGAAATCAGTCAATATCTTTGAAAGCCAAAGATGAAGTTGTGTTTTTTGCTGAGTAGTTGTGGGTAACGGATTCTTTCTGTTTTATTCTGTATTAATTAGATAAAGGATTTATTAATATCATCCCTATGGGAAATACTACTGTATCTGTACAAGATGGAGAAAATGTAGATCTGATTGTTGAATATGAGGCATACCCGAAACCAGAACACCAACAGTGGATGTATATGAACAAAACTTTCACTGATAAATGGGAAAATTATCCCAAGTCTGAGAATGAAAGTAATATCAGGTGAGAAAAGGACCTTGCTCTGGGGGTTGGGGGTGGATTTCCCCCTCTTCTGCTTGGCTTACCAGATCCTGTTTCTGTGACCCAGAAATGGATGAGAGGACACCTGGCAAAGAAGGAAGTTTGGAGCGACTTCCTAAAGTCTTTATCCCACTGCTTCATTTTGCCATATGTTTAGGGTACACAAAAATGTCACTGCCTCAGTTTTCTCATTTGTAAAATAGAGGGTAGTTTTTGCCTGGAGCTCTGAGGATAGTTTTTAAAAGTAGTGACTTCCATATATTAGGGACACATTAAATAATTTGCTTCAGAGAAAGAGGAGAGTTAGTGCTTTTAATCATTTAGTTTTAAACTACAAGAAACTAAGAATTAAAGCTCTGGCTGGTGGCTCAGTGGAAAGGTGCCGGTCTGCGAACCCAAAGGTCGCTGGTTCGGTTCCTAGCCAGGGCACATACCCAGCTTGCAAACCAGGTCTCCAGCCAGGTCCTTAGCTGGATGGAGGTGAAAGGCAACCATACATTGATGTTTCTGTCCCTCTCTGCCTCCCTCCCTTCCCCTCTCTCTGAAAATAATAATAAATAAAATTGTAAAAAAAGAAAAAGAAACTAAGAATCATTGAGTAATTTGGGGCCAGGCAGTCAACTTGCGCTCCTTTACCTCAGACCTCTCATTTAATTCTCAAAACATTTATAACACCAATAGCAGCAATACTAACACTTAATGTAAGCTGCATGCATTAGTTTTCTACCTGTGCTTTTCCAAGTACCGTATATATATTATTAACTCGACACATTTAGTCCTCACAAACCCTGTGAGCAGGCACTCTTATTTCCCTCGCTTCCTCACAAGAGGAAACTGAGTACTTTGACCCAAATCAAAGGGCCTATGTAACCTTTGCATATTTACCTAGTCAGGAGCTGTAGGTTGTAGTAAGGATGTGGGTGAGGTGATGCTGGGCCAAGGCCTAAGGGTTGGAGGAAGGAGGATGGATTTAGGCGGTGCTCAGGCTGTATCTCCTTAACAAGACTAGGGGTCTGAGAGGGAGAGGACTTTGGGTCCATTAGCCAGGTAGGGTGCTGAAAGGCCATCTCATTCAAGGCGAGGAGATGCCAAGGGCTTGGCACTTCTTGAATGCGAGGTTGACCGTGGATCCACGAGAGGAAATGCTCAGGTGGGAAGTATCCTAGGTCCAATTCCCCGGAAGCAGAGCCTGAGGTAGGGGTTCTCAGGCAGGGGCTTTATTGAGGGGGAAGGAGACCTGCCAGGGAGTGTGGGAAAAGGGGGAAAGAAAGGCTGTAGCTGAGTAGAAGCTGAGGCCCAGGCTGACCCCAGGGTGCCCTGGAGCTGGGCTGATGTCCCTTCCATGGCCCCTGTCTCACTGGCTGTAGACCTGGGATGCAGTCTTCTTTCAAGTGCGTCTCAGTGCCCAGGGGTGCGTCCTGGGAGAAGCTGCAGGTGTGGATCATGATTAGCTGCGCCCAGGCCCGGAGATGGTGGGATAAAAATAGCTCTATAGAGAAGTTTGGGCTGGAGATAAAGGTTTGAAAGGGAGCAACAGCAAATATGCAGCGTGACAGTGGATTGCCCAGGGCCCCTGCACTGTGTGCGAGGTGCAGTCGGTTAGTAGCTCATGTGGGTCCCAGGTCGCCCAGGGCACCCCAACCCCACTGGAGCCCACATCAATCACTCCAATATGCGTGCTCAGCCCACACAGCATATCTGGTGGCCCTGTTGTAAAACAGAAGCTTGAATAGCAAATACTGCAAAGGACGCTGAGAAGAAGCGAGGTAGGAGGAACTCCGGGAGTACAATAACATTGACCTGGCCGTGAGGGCCCTGCAGCATCAGTATGGAGACAGCTTGCCAGTCTGGGGTTTTTCCAGGCCAATGCCAATAAAGCAAAGCAGGGCAGACAAGTTCAGGACACTGGTGAGGAGAAGGCCATGAGGACCGCTCAGGAGGCAGGAGAGGCTGCAGCCTCTGAGGTCGCCTCAGTGCTGAGAAAGCCTTTCCCCAACTCTGTAGTCTCACACACCAGGCACTTTTCCCAAATTGTGTGAATTTGTTTTTGTGGATTTTAATACTGAATGAAATGAGCTGTATTTGTTCTAAACAGGCATGCATTTCCAGATAGCAACTGTGAAAAAGACATGTATTCAAGGCAGATAGTCCACAGGTGATTGATTTATTGTCCTTTCTTTGTAGATATGTAAGTGAACTTCACTTAACCAGATTAAAAGGGACCGAAGGAGGCATGTACACGTTTCTAGTGTCCAATTCTGACGTCGATTCCTCTGTGACATTTAATGTTTACGTGAACAGTGAGTAAAACCAATGGCTCCTTATCTTTTTCTGTTTTTATTATATCAAGTTGAGCTCGTGTTTGAAACAGCTGCAGAACCCAGCTCATTGTGTACTATGTAAATAATATTTCATGATAATTTTGACCTTAACAAAGACCCTGTGGTTTAGTGGTTGGGAGGCTGTGTACGAAAACCAATTGCTGCCCTACATTTCACTGACCACGGGACCCTGTAGACATCACTCAAGTTGGGGATGCTGCCTTTGAAGTAAACAGAGGAGTCATAGAAGTTAAAAATAACAGTTCTTTTTCGTTGTTGTTGATCGTTGAAATGGGGAGCCATAGGTTGAAGAGGAGCTGGGCGGACATGATTTCTTTGTTATAATGCTTTCTGTTTTGGAGTTGTGATATTTTTTGCGTTGAGATTGTTCTCCCACTAAGATGATGTGATATTGATCCAGCTGAGGGGGTCCCTACTGTGTACCAGCCACACGGGTACTATGGGAGAGGGGAATAGGTGGTTTTGGGTGGGAGCATGGTGTGGACTTGGGAACCTAAACTCTGGAGCCTTGCCCAGAGGTAGAGGCCAAGGGAGCTTGATCACCAGTTGGGCATTTTTACCAAGTGCAGGGCTTCCTCCTGGCTCTCCTGGGGCCTGTCTATATTTGCAGGTACCTGTCATACCGCACCACCTGGGAACCAGAGGACAGGGGGCCTTACAGACATGGGTTTCCAAGGCAGTGGCCCACAAAATGAGCCATCCTGAGTTTGTGGGGTGCTAAGACAACCTGGAGCATTCCCTAGAGAACCACTTAGTAACTGCTCAGCACTGTGTGTGTGTTGGGCTGCAGGATGGGAGCCAGTATCTTGCCCTCAAGATGTATGGAGCCATTTTTTATCATTATCTCTCTGGTGCTTCAGCTCAGCAGTGAGGGGGCTGGGTAGTATGATCCATGTACAAATGAAGACAGCTAACAGGTGTTTCAGATTGTTATTGGTCCGGAGGCTTTTGCCTGTACCAGTGTTTCTCAGGTTGTGTTTTTTGAACAAGGAATTTGTTTCGATAAAGAAAGACATCTTCACTTAGATACTTTTCTTAATGATGGGCCTTCTCAGAATCCTGACTGTGTCGAGGTGTATCATGGCTTCCCAAAGAGGGGGCTCTGGGATGAAGTGTATATGCCTTGCTTGTTTGACTCCAGAACTTGTCTTTGCCAAGGAATTCATGTTCATTAATATCTCCATTCCTTGGAACAGTTTTTGATTATGTGGCATCTCATTAGCCCACAATTCAGATATCTCTAGATTAATTCAGATGTTACTCAGAGGAGCTGAGTGTAGTAAATGGCAAAATTACCTGCTTCTGAAAAATCTTACTATTCAACTAATTGAAGACACAAATGATTGCAGGTAAATCAGTATCCTTGCAATCACAGTATGCGTACTGTCCACAGAAAACTTTATTTTGTGTGCGTCAGTGCGGTGCTTCTCAAACTGTACATGGTAAAGGACCTTTATTTTTCTTTTTAAAATTTCCAGTTCAAGCCCTGGCTGGCATGGTTCAGTGGATTGGCGCTGGCCTGAGAATCCAAAGGTCTCTGGTTCGATTCCCCAGTCAGGGCCCATAACCAGGTTGTAAGCCAGATCTCCAGCCAGGTCCGTAGGTGGAGGCAGGTGAAAGGCAAACATACATTGATGCTTCTCTCCCTTTCCTCCTCCCTCCTTGTTCTTCTCTCTCAATATAATGAATACAATCTTTTAAAAAATAAATAAATTTTCCAGTTCATTCTGGATCAGTACTTCTTATAGAGTAAGAGCCAGTCGCTAGAAAAGTGAAGTGAAAAAGAACAGCGAAGATACAAAATAATAAGATTATTTTTATTCATTGGTTCAACAGGTATAAAAATGACTGTCAAATTGCTGCTTTGAAATGCTTATTATCTGTCTACCTCCTGTGGCCTAGTAAGAGCTGATTTTGGATGTGGCCTACTCACAGACGTCACTGAGAAGTTCATGGGTTGGGAATATTATAAAATTAAGTGCCAGTTTTATCTCCCTGGCTTCAAGGCAAAGAGGCCTTAAGAGGTTGCCTCTTTTTCCCTTTCATGCTTCCGTTTGCCAGTGTGCGGTCTGCCCACGGGTTGTGAGTCATTGATCTTAGAGAGACATCTACGAAAAATCACTCTTACTTTCCTCTGGGTGACAAAATTGCTGCCTTTTTATTTACCAGGCTAATTTGCCATCTCACAGGATCAGTGTTAATCACTTCTGCTGCTGAACTCATGCCTATTTGAAAATAGATAGGAAATGGCATTGACCTTCCCTGATGATCCTTTCTTGGAAAGCCTGTTCGTGCAGGAGGCCTTTTTTCCATGTCCCAGGGCTTGGGGTTGCAGACACCCCCCAGCATTTGCTGATCTCCTAATTTCATGGCACTAGGTTAACGGACGAGGGTGGTGTGGACTCTGCTGTCTGAGGTTAAGCTCTTCAGGAAATCTTTTTATTAATGTCAGTTTGTTATAAATACTGCACTGACTAAAGGCAGTTAGTTCACTTTCCTAACAGCAGATTTCTTGATCTCCAAATGCTTTGATAGAGGTAGCGTTTTCATGTGCAACTTTAAACATTTGTCTCTTGTGAAATATGTGCCAGTTGTACTTCACAGATAGTTAATTTCTTTTTTAAACAAGATTTATTTATTTATTTTTAGAGAGGGGAAAGGGGGCAGACAGAGGCAGAGAAACATTGCAATGCGAGAGATACATCTGCCCCTGTCTCTTGCAACCAGGGACCTGGCCTGCGACCCAGGCATGTGCCCTGACTGGGGATGGAACCAGTGATTTTTTTGTTTGCAGTACAATGTCCAACCCACTGAACCACACCAGTCAGAGCTAGTTAGCTAATTTCTTTGTTGATTTTTTTAAATTGAAAACTATGAAACTATGAAAAAGCAATCTAATTAATACTATTATGGGGCAAGACCTTTTTATGTTAAAATTTAAAATCAAAAGCTAAAAATAGTTTCAAAATTTAAAATTGGAGCACTGGTGTCCATTTTTACACAACATTTTAGCATATGTTGATCCTACCATATGGTTTATTCTGTAAATAAAATTAGCTTCAAGGATGAAAGAAATTGCACTCTATAAAAATTAGAATTAATAAAATCTGAATAAAAGTGCATAGTATTAGTTCAAAAATTCAGGCTACTTTTATCATTGCGGTGGATGAATAATTGCTTAATGGGTTCAACTTGGAGAAATAAATGCTCATGAAAATCTTTGATTTTGAATGGTTAAATGCTTGATGGTTGAAAAATCCATTTGTTTTGAAAATTTCACATGTAGATTTGAATATATTGAGAGAGTGAGTTTTTTTTTTTAATACTTATGTGGGACTTTACAAAAATCATATTCTATCAGTTTGTGTTAAGGAACAAATAAATACATAACACATAAAGCTGCCTTTCACCTCTAACCAAGTTATAATTTACATAGGTCTAAGTGACATTAAAGCTGGTTTGTAATGGCAAAGAATTACAATATATTTGCCATTTTTAGCAGAACTTCCAGTGAAAACTAATCGGAATTTTCATTAAAAAACAATTCATGATTCTTTGACTTGAACTTGCACTACTATAATTACTCTTGCATTGCTTACCAAAATGTATATAGCAATCAGTTTCCTAGTTATAAAAAAATATGTCCTTTGGTGAAACGGCCATTTGTTTTTCTTGCAGATCAAAATTGGGAGGAAAATGGAGTTCTCAGCACTTCAGAAACTATTCCCAAGTGGCATCACCAAAGATGCTTTAGGTAGCTTGTAATACTTGTTTAGAAACCTGGGGTCTCCTTGGTTGAAATAAATGTCACACAGTAAGATTTTTACCAAACCCAGGTATAACTAAAAGGCCAAACATGAATTTTAACCCTAATGTATTGACTAGACTCTTTCCCTCTCATTCCAAGTTTCTTGAATAAATTTTAGACTTCATAGTGAACTGAAATGTTAATCAGTAATATAAATAGTTTATAAGTTTAATTTGGCTTACAACTTCAAATATCCCATGTGGATCTTGAAATAATTCACATAATAGTGGAAGGAAATTATGATTGATATGATAAGTCAGTTGTTTTTCAAACCTTTGGAATAATTTAAGAAGATCCAGTAACCTGTTTTTTTTTTTTTTAGCTTTATTGAAGTATAATTGACACATAAAATGGTGAGATATTTAGAGTGTACAACATACTGATTTGAACTACGTATACTGCATTGTGAAAGGATTTCCCTCCTGTCAAGTTGACACATCCATCACCTCACATATTTACCTGCTTTGTTTCATTTTATTGTGTTGTGTTATGTTTTGTTTTGGTGAATACATTTAAGTCCTATTGTCTTAGCACATTTAACTTACACTCTACAGTGTTATTAGCAATAGGTAGCATGTTTTGTGTTAGATCCTCAGGCCTTATGCATTTTAGGACTGGGAGTTTGTATCCTTTTGCCAACCCCCTGTTCCCAGTTCCCTACCCCTAACCCCTGGCAACCATTTTTCTGTTTCTACGAATTCAACATTATTTTTAAAAGATTCCACATATAAGTGACACCATACAGTATATGTCTTTCACCATCTAGTTAATTCCACTTAGCATAGCGTCCTCCAGTTTCATTCATGCTATCACAAAAGACAGGATTTTCTACTCATTTAAGGCTGAGTAATATTCCGTTGTGTGTATATACCACATTTTCTTGATCCATTAATCCAGTGATGGACACACATTGTTTTTGTACCTTGGCTATTTTGAATAATGCTGCATCGAACACAGAAGTGAAGTTACAATATTTCTTCAAGACAGTGTGCAAGCATTCCCTTTTCCCACATCCTTGCCAGCATTTGTTATCACTTGTCCTTTATTAAACAATAGACATCTTAACAGGTAGGAGGTGATCTCATGGTAGTTTTGATCTGGCAGCATTTCCAGATTTGTATGATGAATTTAACATTTTTGGCAAATGATATACCTAAGCGATCTAAGTTATGTATAGACCTCTCTCCAATCTTAAAGGTCTATTCTCGAATGACAAACCTACAGTCGAGCGGCAGGGCTGTGGTACTGAGGTGGTGCTGATAGGCCAGCAGGCAGGACAAGTAGGGTATAGAGAACTCAAGGACTTTCCTTTCTTTGCTGGGCTTATAACAACACATGAAATGTTAAAGTAGACTGGATATACAAATGACTGCTGAACTGTACCAAATTAACTCTCAGAAGTCACCAATTTCACTATGTTTATGGCAGAATGTTAATAGGGGTTTGAAACAATTTAAGGAAATGCTAAATAATGTATTATTTCTAAATCACTACATTATATAATTAACACCCTGTCTGGTGTGGGCAGTTATTTATAAATCATACAGTTTACCCAAATCAAAGTAATAAATCACCCAATGAGGCCTCTTGATGAGAAAGTTCCCCTTTAACCACATTTGCAAGATCGGGGCTGCCTTGTATGTAGTTATGGTTGTAATTAATTTCAGTTCTGAGTGGCTCAACTCTCCTCCTAGGGAGAAGCCGCCGTTAAGTGTATCACCCTGCAAAGAAAGCACAGGCCTACCCGCCATCTGGCAAAGGTGAGGGCCGACCTGTCAAGCCAGCCATGGAGAGAGATGCCTTTGGACTGCCTGCTGGCCAACCATCTGGGTCACCCACCTGGCTGGAGGTCTCAGGGACCTTTTGTTACCAACTCTTCTGGATCAGGGACCCAAACCAAGGTCCTTCTGCCCAGTGCCATTCACACCAATAAAACCAGACCGAGTTCAGTAAAGCAGGGCAGAAACTTATTGTTATCAAGGAATGGAGGAGGATGAGCACGTAGCTCTAATGGCATCTTGTCCTTGGCTGGGAAGGAGCCTCTGTATTTACAGGCTGCGGGTGCGGTGACTCAGCTCCTCTGTGAATGCATAATTAGTGTCAAGCTCAGCCCTTTTGCACACAATGCCCCAGCACCAAATTGGCCTTTGCTCGGAACACCTTGATCTGTACATTCAGCCCTTTTCATTCCGTGGTTGAGAACCATTTGTAGTTCCTGTAGGCAAGCATAGCTCATGACATAGTGCAAGTATTGAGAAATATTAGGGTCTTTTGGATGGCACCCTGGTGACACTTCTCCCAGGGTAAAATAGTAACGGTGGGCTGCCTTTGAGAACTGCTTAGTTTGGGGGGGCCTGTGCTTTAACAGGTCTCATGAAATGAGAGTTACGTTACTTGAACTTGGCCTTTTTAGAAGGTGGAACTGTTTCCTACCTTATTAACCTCTTTACCTTTCTATTTCCATTTTTTAAAAGATGATAGGATCTTCCAAACATGGTCCAAACCATACTTGTGTTAGAGGCTGAAAGTTCTAAGACTTACTGCTGACACACTCATCGAGTTTTGCTTGAGAAGCTTTGCTTTTTTCATGCCCCCTCCCCCATTTTTAGTTGGATTCTATTAGAATTACTCCTGTGTTAAAGTACTGGAATTTGTAAATATTTAATGAAACTAGTGCTATATAGAACTCCTTTGTGATTTATTTAGTTGCCTTTGAGAATTGGCTATAAGACTTCCACAGTCACTGGACTGTAGTTTGGTGTGTGCAGGCATTTAGATAGTTGAGTTTTTAGATTACATTTTAAAAAATTATACAATGTTATGTGAAGGATAGAAAAACTAGAAAATAAGCAACAATAATAAGCCAGTTTTAATGAACAGATGGATGTAGTTTGCTACATGAGTTAACTCATGTATGCACTTGCATTAGCTTTTGTATAAGATTGCTGGTCAACAATGTGTTAACGTATTTGTAGTACTACATATTTTTCCAGACCATTAAAATAACTTTTACTCTTTTTACAAAAATGAGGTTCTATTTCTTTGCAACGTTGTGTTTTGGTGCTGAACCATGTCATAAACTACTCTGCAACAGCATTTGGCCATCTCACTGTGTGGCTAATTCATAATTTCTTTAACCCATGTCTGACGCAGTTTTGAGACATTGTGCAGTGTGAGGTGGGGCTCTGAAATGACGTGACTAAGTCTGAACAGGAAAGCCATCTGATGATTACCATTCGGAATGATCTTATTTGATCTCAAAGGAGTGACCTTGCCTACTAAGTGCCTAGGAGTCAGCAGGGTTATCGTGTATCATGATCACTCATCCTGCTTGAGCATATGTCATGGAAGGTGCACTGAGCTGGCTTTCAGGATAGCTCTAAATTAAGGAATGGTTTTCAGATCTTCTTAGGGTGGCAGTTAATCTGTGTAAACATTTCTGCTGGTGGTCTTTTTACATTAATATGTATTTTTGTGTGTTCATTGGCAATAACTGACAGTGTCTGAATTCTGTCTTTATTTTCTTTTCCTGAACTTGAAATGGGTTTTTGTTCTTAAATTGCTTGGGAGTTATGAGTGTTGTTTCTGATTTGACACTTTAATATATCCTTATGAAGAGGATCTCTGGATGCAAGAATTTCTATAGACATTTAAATCAGGAGGAAAGGGGATATTATAGCAACCTGCTTTTAAAGTAGAATTTGATTCTCTTCTATTCCAAAAAAATTTAGGAAATGTGGCTGTATACTGAAGAGTCTCACTCCCCCTAGCCCCACCCAAGCCCTGAAAGTGTTGGTATCATTATTTTTCTTTCATGGTCATAAGAAAGTTGGTCTGGTAGGGTGTGTTGCTAATTTGAAAGAGCTATTTAAACACCACTCTTATTAGAAAACAAGGTAACCTATCTAAATCATTAGGTCCTTTGTAGTTGTGATCTGGCCTTTTTTCATGTCCATGGTGGAAAAGTAGGAAAAATAGGTTCAGGTATGTAACCATATCATCTTATGCCAGAATTGACCCTGAATTTGGGACCTCCTTTCCAAAAAAAAAAAAAGTATGATAGTCCCTTTTATATTAGTGGAACTTCTACTCTATGGAAAAAATTTTTTCCAACGGAACCACATGTTTTTACGTCAAATTAGCTTCCTTCATTTGCAAAAGGACTACAGGGTCACCTATAATTGAGTGGAAACTTAATTAAATCTAAGAATAGGTACATAATCTTTCCCATGGGTATTGTGTCAACCTTCTCCCCCACTTCTGATTATGTGACAACATGAATTCACTACTTGACAAAGTTGTATTGTGATGTGTGTACCCCCCACTCCACCCCATATCTGGGACACATGGCCATGGTGCTCCTGCACATTGGTTCTGACTGAGGAAGGTCCTTTCCAAGTAGTTTCATCATTTTCATTTGTTTTAACTTGAGCTTTGAATTGGGAAATCTTTTTGATGGCTGTTTAAAACTGGGATTGTCAGACTATAGGCCAGATTCAATCTGCAGCCTATTTTTGAATGTCCCATAAGCTAAGAATGTTTTTTTGAGTAGATGAAAAATAATCAGAAGAATTTGAGACATGAAAATAAAATTAAAATGTCAGTGTCTAGAAGTAAAGTTTTATTAGAACACAGATGTGAGTATTTGTTCACATGCCTATGGCTACATTTGTACTACAAATGACAGAATTATTTAGAAGAGACCTTATGATACCATTTACATTAAAAGTTTGCTTACCACTAGTTTAGAACATCCCTTCCTTAGGAGAATGATTTTTAAAATGATAGGTACTCTATTAAAGATAGCTAGATACATAGGAGATTATAGTTGAAGTTTTGTTTTGTTTGTTAAACTTTCTGTTAAAGTTTCCATATGCCAGTTTCTGCCTATGTTAAAGAATGTGTAAAAATATATTTTCAAAATATCTATCCTGGGGCTTTAAAAAATATTCCTTTTATAGTAAAAATTTAACCTGAGTTTTTCTACACCCTTGTTTTAACTGATTTGTTTCTTTTTTTTTTTAATTTAATTTTATTGTTGTTGTATTACATCCATCCCCTTAAGTTTATAAGGGTATTTTGGCAGGAATATAGATTTGACTCAGACTGAAGCCTGGGTAGTGGCAGATTGCTACAAAGCATTGTTGCATTGCCATTGGACACAGCAGATCTACAATCGGAAAAACAAATTCATCCCAGAAATAACCAAAGTGTCCACTGATGAATAAATGGGTAAAGAAAAGGTAGTTTGTACATAAAATGGAGTATTATTCAACCATGAAAAGGAATACATCCTGCCATCTGCTACAAAATAGATGAACTTTGAGGGCATTACCCTAAGTGAAATCAGGCAGATAAATTATATATATATATATATATATATATATATATATATATATATATATATAAAATTGAGCTCAGCTATAGAGAATAGACTAGTAATTGCCAGGAGGCGGGGTGGTAAGAGTGGGTAAAATGGGTGAAGGGAATTTAAAAGTACAAACTTGTAGTTATAAAATAAGTTATGAGATGTAATATACAGCATGGCAATTAAAGTTAAATACTATATTGCATATTTGAAATTTGCTAAGAAAACAGATTTTGAAAAGGTCTCATCACAAAAAAAATCACATTTTTTCTAACTCAGTGTGGTGATGGATGTTAACTAGATTTAATGCAGTGGCCATTTTGCATTATATACAAATACCAAATCGTTATGTTGTATGCCTAAAACTAATTCAATGTTATGGGTCAGTTATACCTTGTTAAAAAATTCATTATTATGATTCCTTTGTGTTGAACGTCTTATTATTTAAGGACTCAAATCTGTTCTTTGCTGGTTATAGAGTGTGGGCTAATGTGCATTTATAGCAGGAGTTGGTCAGGTGCTAAGGATGAGGTGAGCTTCCCCACCATTACACCATTCTCCCCCTCCCCCCCGCCCCACTGCCCCAGAGCTCTTGTTTGTGCTGTGTTCTTTTTCATTTTGTTCTCGACTTCCGAATGGACCTGATGGTGGTGAAAAGGAATGTTTTCCAAGGTCGCACATCTATGGGGTAAATCAGGGAATGGTTAAGGTTTTTAATTGTGTTAGCAATAAATTCTCAGTAGAAATTAGAAGCAGTCTGAAATCTGCCTACAAAGCTGATCAGTGTTATTGGAGGCACCTGAATGACTCAGGTCTACAGTGCTTTGAAAGGAGAAAGGGGGCTCCTTTCATCTCCACAGGAGACACATAACGGATACACCTTTCAGGCTTAGCTCAGCTTCCAACTGGAGAGGGATTAGGGAATGGGGCATTTGGTATCCTGCTGATGGCCGACTATCTAAGAAACCCTAGCTTAGGTTGAACCTGGAGAAGGGCGGACGGTTATGTATCTTTAAAAGTAAGATGCATATTTAATGCCTCACACAGTGCTGTGAGACACTTAGAGAATGCAGATGAGCTCAGATTATCATTTTTAGGGATCAGATTTATACCTAGCTTATTCTCTTTATGTATTAAACATTTTCATAGTGCAACCTGTCATGTACAGTCCAAACTGAAATTGTGCCACTTAGCCTGTTCAGAATGAGGCCTCTCATTACCAACACTGGGGACAGGGCTGAGGTTAGGGTGAGGCAAGGTGGGTATACCTGGGGTGCAAAAGTCTAGGGAGGTGCTCGCTCACGGCGTCAGCCCTGTACTTACAGGACCTTGAGGATGGGCACCTTCTTCAATTCTGCATCTGAAGTGGTCTTCTGGCCTCACCCTAGTCCCTGGGAGGTATTTTTAAAAAGTACATGCTAGGCCAGATCCTCAACCTACTAAATCTCAGCGGGGCCCAAGAATCTGCATTTGACCTCTCAGTGCTTTTAACGCATGCACAAGTTCTGAGCCTAGTTGACCAACCTAAGGCCCAATAGAACAAAGGCTGCTTTGCTGGCTTTTCAGGTTATGACCGGACAGGCGCTGAGCAATCTGCCTAATTAACCAGCACTCGGGAGCAAGTAGGCCAGCCGGACGGCGTCTTGCCAGCCTGGCTGTTGTGTAACTACTACCAGGTGTCACGCTGGAAGGCTTGGACCGTGGAGCACGTTTAATCAAAGCTAAACGTGATTGATTATATAATTTTGAGCTGTTCCAATTTTTTTAATTAAAAAAAAAGGTTTAAATGGTTCATTGTTAGCTACATGTTCGTTACGAAACAAACCTTTAAAAAATAATTTTTTTAAACAAAATAATAAAAGAGAAACAATCCATAACCCCATTACCCAGCAATAACCATTGCTAACATGGTCCGGTATCCTTTCACCCCTTCTTTCCCTATTGAGTCAACTCCACTAAAATTCATCATAGGCATTAGGAAGAATGAGGGACAAAAGAAATGTTGGTCTGAGGAAATCTGTCCCCCAAACTCATTCCCACTTGAGTGTCGCCTAGTTTTCTTTGCTGTCTCTGTGGTGTAGTCTCCCCTCTCACCATTGATCTCAATATTAAAAAGAATTCCCACATCCAGGGGCATGCGCGGGCTTCTTACCTTTACAAAAATAGTGGAAATAGTGCCCCTACAAAGATTAGTCACGGTTAGGATATTTTTCCACGGCCTCCTTATGACTGTAATTGAGTTCCTTTGGAATCTGACAGACCTGTTCCTGTATGGGAGGCATAATCATTCAACAGCTCTTACTGTGTGTCCCCCACAGGCCAGACTCTGCCAGGGGTCAGAGGTACAGCTAGGAAGACATGCGTGGCTCCTGCCCTGAGAACAGATGGTCCTGTGGAGGGGGCAGACTGGGATGCTGTGTGAGTGTCAGGTGCTCTAAAGTGTTGCAGGATAGGAAGGGGAGAGGTCAACCACCTTGTCTTTGGAGAGTGGAGGATGACTTGAAAAAGGGGGTGACGCTTGAGTTGAGTCCAGAGACCCCTCATATGGTGGCACCTGCAGTCTCCAGCAAATAGCACTCTCTTCAAGTTCCACTTTTTTGTGTGTTATGCCCTACTTTCCAGTTCAATCACACAGTTGCCCATTATAATTAAATGAAGCTTGCCAGATGGATGCTTTCACAAGACGATGGCTCGTTTTCTTGCTCTATTTGTGAAAGCTGGCATTGGGTCCAAACTCTCAAGGATGCTCCTACCTTGAGATTGCTTTGGACACGCTCTTTTGCGTGTATTAGCCAAATGGCCAGCCCATCAGCAGAGCCAGGTTGAGTGACAGGTGGGCGTGCCATGCCTGTGGACACTCTGACCCTTGCCAAGCTGTTTTGCCTGCAAGGAGGTGAGGTGCTGAGAGGTTGTTCTACAAAGATGTCATTTATCAATGTTACCTTCCTTTGAGAAAATAAACTTCTTAAGCTTCTGATCTGTCAGTCTTTCCTTCTCACTACGTAGTTTTCCTATCTGTCACAACATAATTGTTATGTCAGATTCCCAATCTATCACATTAAAACACATACACAATTTCACACTATCTTAAAGAAGCAATTTTTAGATCATGAAAGGAGAATGTTTCAAGTGGCAAATAGAGTGAATTTAATTGCTAGCAGACTTGATTAACCGGGGGGGGTTGGCCTTCTGAACAGGAGAGACTAACTCAGTCATTAATAATCATTTCGTTTCTGCAAATTGTTCTTATGTTTTCATCTGTCCCTGTGCTCCATCTCATTTAATTCATCCGGCATCCCTATGACATGGGCACTGTCACTGATCTCATTTTACATGTGGGGAGACTGGCTGGAGGGCCTAGAGCTGGTGAGGGCCGGAGCCTGTGTGCAGGTCCGTCTGCCCACTCGTGGCCTCCGAGTTCTGTGCCTCAGATCCAGCGTGGGCACACCACTTCACCATTTGTCTTACTCGTTCTCAAAGGGTCAAAATCCTTTAAATCATGTTGCTAACAGTACAACTGAACATACGTTTGTTTCCTTCCACTTTAGAAATAATCTCAGGAATTTGCAGTGCTTCAGGGCACCCTTGATTGAATATCCATTGATTATTGTAGTTACACAGAAATGTGAAATTAGAGCATTCCTGCTGATATAATTTACTTTTTTGGTGATTGTACTTAGGTTTAGATACATGTATGAATAAAACTCTTAGGCTGATTTCCTCCTCTAATTTTCCTGCCTGTATTGTGCATTTGAAATAAAAATTGGAGTTAAAAACCCATATTGTATTTTGCTCTTATGTTTTGGGTTTTCTGTGAATAGGGTGATTCAGCTTTTTATCTGTACCACCTTTTCAGTCTCCCCCTGCAAGAAAAGAGGGAATTCTTGGAGAGAAGGGCACTTTTCTTTTCTGGTATTCATCCATTTCAGTCCCTAGAATAACTTGAAATCCTGATGTCAGGACTCCTTCTAACAGAATTTTCGCCTTTAAAATAATTTGGAGTGCTGGTGACTGGATGAGAAGCAGCCTTTCAGATTGCTGTTTGCTGAAAACAGAGGCCCTCCCAGGTGGTCCTGTGCTCCCCACTTCAGCTATCCCCGGAACAGGGAGTTCTCAGGGTCCCCCGCACCTGCAGGGTGGACGGTCCGTGCTGGGGCTGCATAGCTCTGGCTGTGCCGGCCTGGCCTGGCCCAGCTCGGCCCTCACACCCTCCCCTCCCTGTACCTTCCACTCGAGGGTTCGGATTCTCCCTTAGAATAACATGTTCCCTCAGGGTCTTCTTCAGTTTCTAGAAGGTTCTAAGGATCCTGAAAGAGTGGAGTGAATCCTTGGGAGGTACTCCAGCAATCTGACATACGACTACTTTTCTTTTCTTGCAGCAAAACCAGAAATCTTGGCTCTCGAGGGGCCTGTGAATGGCATGTTCCATTGCGTGGCCGCAGGATCCCCAGAGCTCACAATAGATTGGTATTTTTGTCCAGGATCTGAGCAGAGGTGAGATGATTATTTTGGTTATCGCTTCACATGCAGAAGGGAAGGGCTGCAATTTCAGCTGAATTTCAACTAGATTTTCACATTGTTTCCCCCCAAAAGCTTTGTTTTGATTATTATTTTTTTCTGTTCGCGTGGCTTTTGAGACGGCATAATTGCTATATTTTTCTTGGTAGACATTAATTTTGTTTGCTGCAAAATAATTACTGAGTGACTCCCCTATTTCGGTGGTTATCTTTTTTGGATTTATCATGCAATTTCTAGCCTGCAGGTAGATAAAGCAATTTTCCAGGGCAGAGTAATTAGATTTCCATTCTATACACAGGAGGTAATGTGTGTGGGAAATGTGGTTGTAGTTTTCATGAAAAAAATTACCTCAGAAGTTAATTGCCAAGTGACCAAAAAGTAATGATCGTGCAGTTAGACCGTGCATATGGTGTTTGTAAGCTACATGTTTTCAAACGGTTTTCTCCTTGATTAGGTGCTCAGCCCCTGAGCGGTGCACATCTGGCTTTGTGCTTCTTCTCCCCGAGAATCCACACTTAAGCCTTAAATTATCCTTTCATATTACCTGAAGATGAAAATGGGGTCAACATTGCTGTTTTTATCCATCATACGGTGTTTGTGCTCAGGCTTTAAAAGCCCAGTGTAACATCGCAATTGAATAGTCGGGATAATAGTAGAAATGTGATTTTTCATTGAATAGACTTTTCTTATCACAAAAAGTTAGAAGAGGTTACGTAAGATTGTTACGTAAACCAGCTGGGTTTTAGTGGAATGCTTTCTTTGGGGACTAATAACAGGGATAACTCAAGACCCCTGGGAAGTCTGCTCCCAGTGGAAGCAACCCTGGTAATTTCAGTCAGCCAGTCACAAGTATTTATGGAGCGCCAGCTGTATGCCAGATGCCGGTCTAATGAATGCAACACACCTGAGTCCCCACTTTGTCACTTCATATTCTAATGGGGACAGGTGGGACAAAAGGTGAAATACACCACTAACGTAGGCAGATGTTAAATACCAAGGAAAAAGATACATCCAGGTAAGGAACAGAGACTGCTAAACATATGGGGTGGCATGGGTGGGATAATTTAAATAGACTCATCAGGGTCTGGCTCTATATGGTCTTTACCTCCCCGAGTGTAAACCTGGCAGGACAACTGGACCTGCCCTCAGAGAACCTCCATTTGTGGGGTCCTCACTGCTGGGGTTTTGGGGGTTGCCGTGGTCATCCTTGTTGAGACACTGCTTTCTTCCTCCATGCTTTTCCTTTTCAACCCTTCATATGTCCTTTCACTATTAGTTTATTTAAGGATATTGAAGTCATTTTTAACCATTTAACTCTCCAAGATGGGCCTTATCATCCCAATGTTAAGCAGCTGTAGGAACTGAGTTTTGGAGATTTTGAACTAGCTTGTCAGAAGTCAACAGGATAGGAATTAGAGTCAGGGTTCAAACTCACACCTTACTCCAAAACTGTACCTGTCTTCTCTCCCACAGTGCTTTCCCCCTTCCGGGCCGTAGAAATGATCCTTTGTTGTGAAAGGAAATGTCCAATTATGAACCAGGGTGTTTGATGGATTTTCCTGGAGTAAGTCTGGGCTCTCATGTGCTTCCACCCTAGATGTTCCGTTCCCATCGGGCCGGCAGACATGCAGACACAGAACTCTTCTGTGTCACCATTTGGAAAGCAAGTGGTTCAAAGTTCCATCGAGTACAGTGCATTCAAGCTCAATGGCACGGTCGAATGTAGGGCTTACAACAAAGTGGGCAAGACTTCTGCCTTTTTAAACTTTGCATTTAAAGGTAACAGCAAAGGTATATTTCCTTTTAATCCAATTTAAGGGGAAGTTGAGGCTCTGCTACCATATCAATCATGAGTTTAAGTCCATTCCATCATTGGCCATGTCATTTCTGGTAATAACTTCATTGCACAGAACTATCAGCAAACTCACTTTCATTCTCTCCTTGTCTGTTGATAAAATGTTTGTGGTCATTTTAACTGTCTATTATACATATTTTACATGTGTGTCCTCATATGTATGTAGGTATGCACACATACAAACGTATATATATATTTTTTAATAAAAATAATTATATCATTTTTTAATTAAAAAGGAGTAGAGAGGGAAAACCAGGGATATATTTACCTTTTATCTAAACAGAAACAGGATTAGGACCATTAAAAATTTTAAATTCCACTTAAAATCAGTTATTTGAACACATTGCCAGACACTGTATCAGCAAGTTAATACTGCTTTTTATGAAGTCATGTTAGTGAGCTACTTCTTTAACTACTTTAAAATGTGATTCATGAGTGACTGGCTCTCCTAACAGAAGTGAAATGATCCTTGTAGACATGTTGATGAATTGGTACAACATTAGAAGACAAAGCACTGAACACCTACATTCTTAGGGCTTAGTTTTTGTTTTTCCTGAGTTGGCAAAGATGAGTGCCAAAAGTGGGGTACTTTCAGTTTTTGAGTAATGAGGGGAAGAATCTTACATTGTTCTTTATCGTAGATTTTTTTTCAGACGGGGCAATACAAAGGACATTTTAAAAATGTTTTTTCAGTTGTGTGAGAGATTCATGCTCAATGCAAAAAATTTTGGAAAATACAGGAAAGCATAGAGAAGAAAATAGAAACCATCCATAAAGAAAATTTCTTAAGGAGTTGTTCAAGGAAGGAATTTGGTTGAAGTACAAAGTTCATTCAGATGTTGCTTTTCATTGAAAAACAGCCTAAAATTATTTTTGTGCCATAGACATCTCATGCTATCTTCCGCAGGATCTGGTTCAAAGTTATTTTAAAAGATTTTTTTTTGAGTAACAGGAGTAAGAGCATAACCAAGGCAAGCAACTGAGATAGGCTCGCTTGACTGTGAATGCTGCCATGTGCCCTGAGACGGGACGTGGGTGGTTTGGGGTTAGATGCTTATAAGGAAGACCAGTCCTGCATATAGGTTGTGATTCCACGTTCCTTTCGTTTTAGAAAAAATCCATTCCCACACCCTGTTCACACCTTTGCTGATTGGTTTTGTGATAGCAGCTGGTATGATGTGCATTATCGTGATGATTCTCACCTACAAATATTTACAGGTAACCATTTATTCTCTGTCCTGAGCGCTCTAATGATGGAAACATTGATCATTAAAAGATAATATATTTTTCCCTTTTCTCCCCACACCAGAAACCCATGTATGAAGTGCAGTGGAAGGTGGTTGAGGAAATAAATGGAAACAATTATGTTTACATAGACCCAACACAACTTCCTTATGATCACAAATGGGAGTTTCCCAGAAACAGACTGAGTTTTGGTCAGTATGAAGCAGGGGCTTTCCAAGGAACCCTTTTGTGTCCACATAACAATGACTTTAGGGAACCCCAGTGGCTACCTTTGTTTTATTCCACCTGTAACAATAAGTGTTTTCTGTGAAATGTCACCATCTTTGATAGATTTGGCATAAAGCTCGTTTTAGGGAAATGTAGCTGGACAAATTTGTCCTTAATTCTTTTATTGATGTCAAAATTACACAAATGGTCCTTTGCTCCTTCCACCACCACTCACTCTGTTGTCTTCCTACCTGCAGGGAAAACCCTGGGGGCTGGCGCCTTTGGGAAGGTTGTTGAGGCCACAGCTTACGGTTTAATTAAGTCAGATGCAGCCATGACTGTTGCTGTCAAGATGCTCAAACGTAAGTTTCTTCCGGCTACTGCATGCATTCAACATTGGTTTGCCAAGAAACTTTTTTTGTTGTTGCTAAAATAAGATGTTTCTCATTTTAGCAAGTGCTCATTTGACTGAACGAGAAGCCCTAATGTCTGAACTCAAAGTCTTGAGTTACCTTGGTAATCATATGAATATTGTGAATCTTCTTGGAGCATGCACCATTGGAGGTAAGGCCATGACCAACATGCCTTTTATAATCTGTCAAATCACCAAAAAAGGGAAGATTTTGCTCTAACTGGTGTGGCTTAGGGAATTGAGCGATGGCTTGTGAACCAAAGGGTTGATGGTTTGATTCCCCATCAGGGCACATGCCTGGGTTGCAGGCCAGGTCCCCAGTTGAGGGCATGCAGCAAGCAACCACACCTTGAAGTTTCCCTCCCTTCCTTTAAACTCCCTCCCTTCCCCTGCCTTTAAAAATAAATAAATCTTTTTTAAAAGGGGGTGGAGATTTTGATATGATTTTGATAGTGCTTGATTATAAGTTCCTTGCAACGTTTTTACCCATGTCATTGTTACTTCTTGCCAGATTCTCCCCCACCCCCCATACCTTTTATTGTCCTGAAGAATGGATATTTTAGTTTCGTTAGGAGGTAGGACAGGCCAGAACATACCTTAGTTCCTGTGCCATGTCTCATCAACAACGCTGATGCCTTGAGTATCTCCAGGATATCTGATCTGTCCAGAAAACTTCTCTTTTTATCTTGTAGGCGTTTTATTTTGCTGGATTATATTTAGTTCCTCAAGGGTTAATTGCCATTTGCATACCATAATTAAAAGTAGGCGTTTAATTTTAAGCCTTCCAGCTCTCAAATATATACCAAATGAGGCCGACACTTCACTTTTGTTAAAAATAAGTTTCTAATCCTGAAGCATCGTTCGAGCCTCCCGTCAGGAGTTTCATGTGGATCTAAAGGAACAGCCCTGTGGGGAAGGCACTGTGCCTTGAGACCTGGAGAACGCCTCAGTCAGGTTGACATCTTTGTATTTTTCCTTGAAACAAGTCCCCAGAAATGTTGCCTCACCACATCATGAATAGTTCATGAGAAATTTCTGCCCAAGTTAATTAGTTGCCCGTTAACTTCAGAGCTGCCATGTTAGGTATTCACAACACCAAGAAAATGTTTGACGTGTTCGTGCTCAGAACACAGGTGATGCCCTGTCATTTCAGGTTCTCCCCCATTTTCCAAAGGGTCTCAGCAGTTCCCCGAGGCTAGTTTTCTTATGATGCTGCAGTGTGTGCCCTCATTTCCATAATCATGTTACCAAGAGGGGTGAGCCCCACCGTGTGTGAGGAGAAGGAAATCGAAGGACTCATGCAGGAAGTTTGATAACAGTATGACCAGCAGTCACACCTGGCCCCTAACCATGCAGAATTGTAGGTGAAAGAGGGGCTGGCAGGTTTGGTTTTATCCACATAATGCCGATTTTTGATCAGCAGTGGTAATAGAGAGGATTGTGTTGGTACATCGTAGGCTTATCCATTGAATCTGAGCGTTGCTGGCCTGGATCACCCTGGGGTATTATAGGAGGCAGAATTTGTCTGTATATCTCAACTTTTCCTAACCTTTTCCCATTTGTTTGTAGGACCCACCCTGGTCATTACAGAATATTGTTGCTATGGTGATCTTTTGAATTTTTTAAGGAGAAAACGTGATTCATTTATTTGCTCCAAGCAAGAAGATCAAGCAGAAGCAGCACTTTATAAGAACCTTCTGCATTCAAAGGAGTCTTCCTGGTAAGACCTATTTACATAAGTAGTCAGTTGTTTACAGGCAGTTCTGGGGTCATAAGGGTTTGCAATCAAGGTTGATTCTTTAAAAAAATGAACTGAGGTACTTTGAGGTACAAAATCAGAATTATTAAATCATTTAAATGTGATTAACAGTTTACAGAATTCACATAATGTTTTTAAAAATCCAGCTAGTATTAAACTTAGATTTTTGCTGATGTATGTGTTTTTAATGCATCCTTAGTTTTTTCCTAAGCTTTTGTTCTGTTCAACTGAATGAACTTGATACTGGTTTCCCTTATCCTGGTTCTGCTCTTGTGTGTCGTTCCATTTATACTGTGGATCCTAGTGCTCTTACAGTGAGACGCTGTTTATGGGGAAAATGCGAAAGCTTGTCAAGTTGCCACAGAAAATTCCTTTAAAACTTTGAACAGAATGGCAGAAAGCTCTGAACATAACTCTGCATGTAGGTTTCTTACCATCTATCTCTAAATTATCTCTCTATTCTTTACCCTTAAAAAAAAACTCATTATGCTATAAAAAGACACAACCACTATAGCACATTTAAAGAAATTCTGCACCTTATTTTCATCTCTTTCATCATTGATAGCATTCTGAATTTAAATAATGTGTAAAGAGCTTCAAGTTCCTTTAAGGAGAATTGGTGTGGTTGACAACTAAAATAGAAATCTTTTCTGCCGTGCCTTGCCTCTGTTTTCTAAATGCTGTTAATCTCCCCTGCTAAAGATGATTTCCTAGATTCACTCAGCCCAACATAAATCATACCTCTCCTGCCCAATCCCTTACACTTTCTATTTCTATAGTTGTGTGTTGAGTTTTTTCTCTATTCACTGTATTCCCTACACTTTGAAATGGCAAGACTTGGTTTCCTAATCTCTTAACTCTAGGCCCTTAAGAAGGACGTCAGTAAATGTTACTGATGGGCAGTTATCTCTTTAAGCCCTGTTTTGTACCTCTGGCTAAAGTTTTAAACTTCAGGGGAAACATTTTAATTTGTTTAATCCTATAAATTTGAGTACTGTCCAGCAGTAGTGAAACCCAGTACCAACCACCTTTTGTTAGTTTTCTCCAGAGCATATGCTCTTTATATGAATAAATGAGCCACTTTATCTTGTTTCTAAAGCTTTGGTCTCATGTATACTTTTTAACTTTCTGAAATAATGGCCTAAATTGTTGAGTCCTGTGTGGCGTTCTTTGTGCTTTGGGATCCCATATGGGATTGGAACCATCCACACATTCCAAAGGAGATAGTTGTCATGGTGTTTCTATGCTAATCACAAGCAGGAAGTACTAGAAATCTTGAAGACTCTCCAGCCAAATGTTGCAGATTCAAGAGGTCCAGATGGTTCAGAAAATCATCCAAATTATTGGTGTTTATCTGAACCAAACTTATTTTTTTTTAATCTTCTTCCATCAGTTACTATATGTTAATGATCTCTGTCTTCTCCCCTATAATACATCTCAGAAACTCTGGTTCTTTGTCTCTTTCATCTTGTCTCTTGGGGCTAATTTGGAGAGTTTGAAGTAATATGGGGTAATGCTTTTTGGCTCTGTTTTCCATTGACTGTCTATAGTGTTAAGAGATTGGAAATTTCTAACCTGAGTCTTGTCAATGGTTAAACACAAAATAACCCACCTCATTCTTGGGGGTTGGACCCTATGGTTGAATATTAAAAATTCATCTTGACTAAAGATATTCTTCATTCAAATGTGGCAGTGTTTTCTTTGAATAAAATCAGCCTGTTATGTAAAAAGAATTAGAGACATTGATCCTGCCCCATGGGTGTTGCCCACCCACCATTTCCCATTTTACTCAGTCATGATTTGATGGATGTTTTCTCTCTCACAGTAGCGATAGTACTAATGAATACATGGACATGAAACCTGGAGTTTCTTACGTTGTACCAACCAAGGCAGACAAAAGGAGATCAGCGAGAATAGGTGGGTACCCATCACGTGTTAAAATGAACATCTACAGAGGATTTTTTATACCCCAGGGAATACAACAGCATTCCTGAGAGTGACCAGTTCTCCTTTACAGTGGGGTCCAGTGGTAATGCCAATCGTGGTCAATAGCAGCTCAGGGCTACAAGAGGGTGTTCAGGGGCCAAAGCATGGGTTATTATATCTAAGCATCTTATTGCATCTATGGAAATATATGTATATCAAGTATGTTTTTCATATCAAAATATTTCAAATATATATTTTGCATACCTATAACATAGGAGCTTTTTGTATTCTCCCTTTTTCTCCTACAAAAGTTTTGTAAACTAGCTCAGGATGGTGCACGTCACTTACTGTTCGATTCAGCATCTACCTGTCCTCAACACTGCGAGTGGTCATTGGTCTACAAGTTCACATCAGTTCATCTGTTACCAGTCTTTGGTGTTATTGCTGTCACTGTCTTTTGGTATCCTCTTCTTGAAGGTGTTCATTGATAACAAAATCCTTCTCCTCTCAACAGGCTCATACATAGAAAGAGATGTGACTCCTGCCATAATGGAGGATGATGAGTTGGCCCTGGACCTGGAAGACTTGTTAAGCTTTTCATACCAGGTGGCAAAGGGCATGGCCTTCCTGGCTTCAAAGAATGTAAGTGGGAGTGATTTTCAGAAGAATCTTTTTTTTTTTTCTTCCCCCCACAATGAAGCATTTTAGAGCCATACTTAGAATGCAGAGTGTCATTTTTGAAATGTGGTAACCAAAAGCACTGGAAATTTTGTTTCTTCATGTTCCAACTGCTGTCTCTTTGGGATTCCTGTTCTCATTTATAAGCATTAAAGTGCAATCCTGTCTAAATGAGCTTTCTATGAATACTTTTATAAGCAAGGAATTCGTTTAAACTTTCTGGCTTTTATGATATAGAAGCTGTTAGAAAATAGATAATTATTTTATCAGCAAAAGGAAAGGCACCTCATGTAGCAGCAGTGCTTGGGGAGGCATATACTTGGGCTTTATTGAAATTAGACTACTACTATTGCATGTATAGTTTATAAAGTATTGGGAGAACAAGGGATCAGAGAGAATAATAAACATTTGGGAAAAGAATAGGGGTGGAAAGAGACTGCTGGAACCAAAACAAGGAACATGGTCTCTGGAAGGGTGAGAGGAATTCCTTAGGAAGTAGGATGAACAGAATAGGATAAGGTCACAGATCCGACTCTTATGTGTCATTGGTGACATTTCCAACCAATTAACAAACAAAAACAGGATATAGGATGGCTGAAATAAAGACCCTCTTCCCTGTGTCCTTCAACTTGGGAGGTGTCAAGTTGAAGTTGCAAAGCCATTTTAGAAATTCTATAAAAGGGCATTCACAGAGAAGCATGCAAAATAAGTTTTCAGTGTAAAAAATAAAATATGATAATGCTATTTAATGTATTTTCCTGTGAATAAAAGTAGTCCAAAGAAAGCAGAAAGCATTTATTCAAGTTGGTTTTGGAAAGTGATTATAATTAAGGTCCTAATGATGTGAAACACAAATTTTTGAGCATCATTCAAGGCATAATTTAGGTACTTGTTTTTGGTGCACCAAATAATTTAAATGTAAGGCAAAAGTATTGGGTTTGTATAACATAAGCAGTACTATAGTATTAAACATAGTTTTCATTCTTTAAAAGTTTAAAATAAATTTAAATGACTTTTCCTCCCCTCTCTCCTGATAGTGTATTCACAGAGACTTGGCAGCCAGAAATATCCTCCTTACTCATGGTCGAATTACAAAGATTTGTGATTTTGGTTTGGCCAGAGACATCAAGAATGATTCTAATTATGTGGTCAAAGGAAATGTGAGTACCGTAACAGTCCAGTGAAGGATTTCAGTTTTAAGTTTTTATAAGAATTGTTTTTTATGATTTTAACAATGCAAATCCTACCTTTGAGATATCATGCATTTTAGCAGTCACATTAAGTGTACTTCAGCAAAATTTGCATAGTATGCTGAGTATACTACAACTAACATTCTGATAATAGAATTCCTAATTCTAATTGTGTAATTACGGGGCATGTAAAGGAAACAGAAATAGCCTTAGTTTTCATCAGAGCCTGCAAATAGCAATGAACTAGATTTTACTCCAGTGAAACAAATGTGAACCCGAAGGTCACAGCAGGAGAATTTTATTTATTTATTTTTAAAAGATTATATTTATTATTTCCAGAGAGGAAGGGAGAGAGGCAGAGAGGGAGAGAAACATCAATGTATGGTTGCCTTTCACCTGCCTCCAGCCATGGACCTGGCTGGAGACCTGGCTTGCAACCTAGTTATGTGCCCTGGCTGGGGAATTGAACCAGTGACCTTTGGGTTCGCAGGCCAGCGCCTTATCCACTGTGCTACCAGCCAGGGCCTAGAGAATTTTATTTTGAGATTGACGTGCCAAGTGGAAAAGATTAAAGTCTAAGATAATGTTCCAAATTAGGTATAGAGAATGTTGGATCTTAAAATCAATAGAGAGCTTATTAAATACATTCAAAAGTTATAATTGGTTTATAGAACATAGTAGTTTTATTTCAAAGTGCTTTATTTCACTGCCATTTGTCATTGTATTATAAACCCTTGGATTGGAATGCAATGTCTTCATATTTGAAGAGTTGCAGTATCGGGTAGTGAGGTTTGTCTGAGATGACACAAGTTTGTAGAGGTTGGTAGAGTCCATGATTTCTGGAACCAAATCCCTATGTTGAAGTCATGTTGATTTTCCCAGGCCCATTTCTATAACCCAGACTTATTCCTAGAGGTAGCTATTCGTGCCCCTATGATAAGGTAATATTTTCTTCAGCTCTGTGGCATCTCTCTGGGTTGGCTATATTTGATGTGGGTTTACAGAAACATTGCCAGGTTTACCTCCTGATCAAAGTGTGCATTTCTAATAAATCTCTGCCGAGGCTAGATTTCATCATTAGGACCATTAATGAAATGATGTTCTCTTCATCCTGGTGCACTTTGGAAGGAAGAATGTGAGGTGGTTCTTTAGGCCTCTGAATAGTGACAAAGACACAAAGAAGGTAGCAGCTTCTGGACCCAGTTCACCCAGTTTGAATCAAGCTCTGTCATTTAGTGGCTGAGTAATATTTGGCGAGAATTATCCAACACTTCTGAATGCTGGTTTTTCTCCTCTTGGGAATAATATTGTCAGCTGCCTCATAAAGCTGTAATGAGGATGAAATCAATTAATATATGCAAAGTGCTTAGAGTAGAGCCAAGCACATTGTGGCTATTACTCATACGGCACTTACTATTCTGACTATTCTTTAAAGCTGTCTTACTTGAAATACCAGCACTGACAATGGTTATGCTGCAGTTTGTTAATAGCTTGTTATTGGTTAGTGACCTTAGTTGGAATTAACAAGGCTGGGTTAGTTCCTACTAGGCTACCATATGGTTGACTCCAGCTCCAGTCAGTTGAACTAACCCATCTCAACTGTTACTTTCGCCAGGCAACTGAGTGAGGAAAGTTTATGGGCAAGTTAAGAAAGCATGGAAACTCATGTAGCTTGTTACTGCCCCAGAATGTACATCAAGGTCATTTGAGATCTTGTTGTGTCAGTTCCTCTGAAACTCCTTCCATTTTACACAGGTTCTTAGTCATTTTTGTGCCATGATCCCTTTCTTAGTTGGGCAAATCCTACGGCTCTTTTGTCAGAACACTGTTTTAAATTGTACAAAATAAAATTAGGAGGAAAGCCAAGAAAGCAGTTAAATTGAAATAGTTGTTAAAATACTACGAAGTGTATTTGTGATATGACAATACACGTGCTTTGTCACACCGAATTACATGTTTTAGCCATGGTTCTAGAAACTGCTATAGTGTCAAAGGGATGAGGAATGTAAACACTGTATAATGATGAAGATACCTGTGATTACTGTTGGTGACAAAGTTGCAGGTACTGCTCAGACTACTCTGCTTTATTGTCGTTGTTCATAATTTAAGGAAATACTAAACTTCATTAAGAAGTTAGTGTAAGCTAGAATATCATTCCTTCCCTTCCAACTTCACAGGCACCTGAGTTCAAGATACCTGTGGATCTCAGGTTAGGAGTTCCTGTTGGAGTTTTAGCACAGAATCTCAGGGGAGAGGATATTGGAAGGATTTTTTTTTTTTCCTATGGACTAAAATAACTTTAAGACTAGAAGAAACGTCTTAGTTTTCAATTCTAAATGGATTAAGAGAAGGGTTGATTTAGTTTTCTATGGTACATTAAGATCTAGGAATCCAGAACGCCTCTAAAAGGAATAGTCATGGAAAGTTTGGCTCCATATTAGCTGAAAGGATTCAGGATGTGAAATTCAGCCATTGAATGTAAGCCCTGAATCTGCCACTCATCTCTGTGGAATAGTCCTAATCATCACACACCACTACTGTATTGAGTGCTTGTTTACGTAACATCATTTCTCAGGTGTTAGTGAGCCGGGCAGGACTGTGCTAAGCATGTCATTTAACCCACTAAAGCAACTTGTAACATTGGAAATAATAGTTTTGTTTTACAGAAGAAGATACAGAGGCCTAGTTGCAGATATGTAAGTGACTTTCCCAATTGATTAGTTAGGGACAGCTTTGGTTGCATATGAGAGAAAACCCAAAAGAAAAGGAAAAGAAGCATGGAAGTAGTAGGCCAGCCCTGTTACAGAGGCTCCATGAAGTATTCAAACCTCTCCCCTTTCTGTATTTTACCATCCTTGGGTCTCATCCTAATCATCTTCATGTTTCAAGATGGCCACCACCAGCCAGACCACCACGCCAAGAAGGCAGGAGAAAGGAAGGGACAATCAGGGAGGGCAGAGGCACAAGCCAACTGTATTTTTAAGCAGTTTTTCCTAAAGCGTCCCGACAGTAACTTACTGGCCAGAAGTGAGGCACATGACTACCTCACTGGGAAGGGGCTGGGAAATGCAGTTTTGATGTGGGAAGCCAGGTTTCTGGTATTAAGGGAAAAGCGGAAAACATATGCAGTGGTAACTAACAGGTCTGCTCAAGGCCAGTGGCTGAATCCCCCGTCCGTCTGTCTCTGATACCTGTGCTGGAGTGATGGAGTGTTCCAGCCTTGAAAATAAGGATGCTGTATTTGGGAGCGCCCTGTTTCAGGGGTAGTTGGGATTTGCGTGAAGTCTTATAGATAGGACAGCTAAGTTCCCGCCCTCTCCTCTCAGTGGGAGCCGCATCTATAGGAATATTTTCCACTCAGTTTTTGGAGCCCTTTAATTAACATTGCTGACCCTGTTGTGCTTCCATCACAGGCACGGCTGCCTGTGAAGTGGATGGCACCTGAAAGCATTTTCAACTGCGTGTACACATTTGAAAGTGACGTTTGGTCCTATGGAATTTTCCTGTGGGAGCTGTTCTCTTTAGGTAAGAGAATCCTTTGCCAAAGGCACCTTCATAGGCTCCGAGCGTCTTCTTACGGTTTTATCCTTGTATCGTGTCTTGCCTTCTTGTGATTAACACTGATTTGCAAACCCTTTGCCTCAGGCAGCAGCCCCTACCCCGGCATGCCGGTTGATTCCAAGTTCTACAGGATGATCAAGGAGGGGTTCCGAATGCTGAGCCCCGAGCACGCACCTGCTGAAATGTAAGGGCCAACTTGTCTTCCTTCAGTTGATGTTTCCCCTTGTGTTATTCTTTCTAAAGACAGAAGCCCAGATGTTGAGGGTTTTCAAGTAGGCCAGTTTGAATGTCCCTTGGTCCCTATTTAGGACCCTGATCAAAGGTCACTTCTGTAGCTTTTTCCTAATCTCTTGTCACCACATACACAAAAGGTTTTAGCAGCATTTCATACCCAGAGTATGCCCTTCAGTGTGTCCAGTTGCCCAGCCCTTGGGACTAGGTTTGAAGTGATTGCGTGGCATGCACCAGAATACAGGTGAAAGGCATTGAGGAGTGATGGAGAACGGCCCTCATTTTGCAGATATGACATAATGAAGACTTGCTGGGATGCCGATCCCCTAAAAAGGCCCACATTCAAGCAGATCGTGCAGCTGATTGAGAAGCAGATTTCAGAGAGCAGCAATCATGTGAGTACACCCTGCCCAGGCCCATTATCCCCCCTTTTTTGGTCCCAGGTGTGTCCTCCTCAGGCTCCCAGGGTGAGGACTATCCTCCCCACCCCGTCTCTCCTTGGTTTAGGCTGTAAAACTGGACTTTGGGTGGGAAAGTAAAGCAAAGGAAACAAGTTCTTTCTGCCTGATCCCCTTGTTCTGAGCCAAAAGATGTGAGATGGGGGCAGGCAGGGGCGGGTATCCATCAGGATTTGCCATGTGTCCTCCCCCACCCCAATGCTGGTCATGAGGCCAGCGTGGGCTCTCTCTCACATGTCAGGGCCATTCAGCCTTTGGCGGGTTGGGGTGATGTGCACTAGAATAAAAGCATAGAAAAGACAGCTTGTTACTGCAGGGAAGTAAGCCTTCTGCTCAAACAAGCATAGCCAGAAAATGGCAGTGAGCTGTCATGCCCACGAGCCATGTAGAAGGAAGCGTTGTTTGAAGTTGCGAGATCCCTCCTAGTGATTTGGGGAGGGAGGAACTCAAAGCCCAAATCCATTATTTCTTCCTCTTTTAAGGAAGATAGATCCTTACTTTGACTTGGGTTTATTGTTTTAACATTTTATTTATTATTTTTAGAGAGGGGCAGGGAGGGAGGCAGAGAGGAAGAGAGGCATCAATGTGTGGTTGCCTTTCACCTGCCTTCAGCTATGGACCTGGCTGGAGACCTGGCTTGCAACCTGGTAATGTGCCCTGGCTGGGGAATCAAACCAGCGACCTTTGGGTTCGCAGGCCAGCGCGCCTTATCCACTGTGCCACCAGCCAGGGCTTGACTTGGATTTTTTAAGTTGTTTCTTTCCTGTAATGTGTGTTTGGAGCTCTCTCTCCTAAGCATTATACTGCTGGTGCTCTTGGGTTAAAGCCTGCTCTTCTGAGTGTCAAAGCGTCTTTCAGATGAAACAGTGTTTTCCACCCACGTGCTTGAGTCTCAATGGGAGTCTTGCGGAAATAGGAAGAAGTAGGAAGGACTGCCTATTTCTCAGCAAATTACACGGGCTATTGGGCTGTAGTTAGCCACCTAGATTTATAAACCTCTTAAATAGATTAGGTCATGCCTGCTCCTTGAAGTACCCTAGCAGAAAAGTACTTTTTCCCACCATCACTTCCTACATAATCGGGCCTTGGGGAGAATGAGGGCTAAAGCAAAACTTACGGTTTCTTTTGTCAGTATGATTTGGTTTGGGGCCGTGAAGGTCTTTAAACTTTCTCTGTGTAATAATGGCCTTCCTCCCGTTATTTGCGGTTCTGAAGCTACAAACGTGTCCCTTCATCACTGTGTCTGCTGTGGGGACCAATATATTGACAGTGGACTTGTTTTCCTCAGATTTATTCCAACCTCGCAAACTGGAGCCCCAACCAGGAGAACATCGTGGTGGACCATTCCGTGCGGATCAATTCTGTGGGCAGCAGCGCCTCGTCCACCCAGCCCCTGCTTGTTCATGAAGACGCCTGAAGCAGAACATGTCTGGGGTCTCCCCCACGCAGCGACCCCCCCTTCTTCTGGTTTCTATGACTGTTTTGTTTGATTAGCATCCTACTCCAGGATAATGGACACCCCACTGTAATGCTGTCTTTATGAGCACACTTAGTGGCTGGTGATTTTTGTCATCAGCCCCTCATCTCCTTGTCAGTGTTCAAACTGCATATTCCCAAGCACAGAGTAGCTCCCGGTAACGAAAAATAATTCTGAGTTGGGCAAAGGGAGGGTGGGATGAGCATTAGACACCTTGAGTCCTCCCTGAGCCTTCTCTGTTTCTGTTAAAGTATGGCTGATCATTTATTTGAATAAATGGCAGTAGTCACCTTCGGCCCTTATAACCATCCATAAAGATGTGATGGTGTAGCAAGATTAGAAGCTGAACGCTAAGCCCTTGATGTGGAAAATAGAATGTTATTAAGGACATAGGTCAGGAGTCTTATGAATATCTGGGCTTCAGAAATCTATTTCATGCTGGGAATGAGACATAGACCATGAAAAAGTGCTCCCTGAGCATGAATGAAAACTCGCTGCTGAGCGGAGCCTTTGTGCTACTGACCTGCTTTCTAACCAGAGTTTGCCACGAGGGAGCTGAATTGCAAAACAGACCTTCCCCGCCTGCATTTGTATATACTCATCCTGCAATTGTACCTGCTCTTGTTTCTGATGGGGGCGAATCTTGCAAGGTGTTGTTTCTGGGTACTACTCTGGCTCAAGTCTGCTGTATGTAGGAATAGGTGAAGAGCCAGGCAAGTGTGAAGGACATTGTTAGTGTTTTCAAAATATGAGAGAGAGAGAGAGGACATAATTGTCCAGCACAATTTTATCAAAATTTCCTTTTGTAGCTGATGAACTTGCTCTATAGCTTCTCCAGAATAAGCCTCCTAGCTTCAGAATGGCGTTGTGCTCAATGGATTTGGTGCCATGTGAAAAAGATTTACTGCATGCTGCTGGCAGGAGTGAGAAAACAGCGCTTAGCTTGGAGCAGGAAATAAAATTTAGATTCAGCCTCCTTTGTAGGCATGCCCTGGATGCCAGGCCAGTATCTGTGTGTGCGTGTGTATATGTGTGTGTGTGTGTGTGTGTGTGTGTGTGTGTGTGTGTGTGTGTAGAAAAATCTTTCTGGGGGTATTTTTGCCCTGAGCCCAAGAGGGTTTTTCAGTACCCACAAAGTAGCTTGGCTTGCATCATTCATGCTGCTCTTCATTAATTCCCTTCACCTAGCTGTCCTAAGAAGCTGACCAAAAGCTTACATAGAGGCATATAGGATACGCAGTGCCTGAGTACTTATTTATTTGCAATCCACCTGCACTTAAGGCACTCTGTTATTTATACTCGACATACTGTACTCGTTCCTTAGACCTTATTAATGCTACTCTCCATGGAAGTGTATTTAAACTTTACCCTTTAGGTTGTAGCCTGGATATTATTCTTAGAGTTTACCTTCTTTTTTCCATCACTGCCAAACTATAAGAGGTCCATGTGTTCATGGCAAGGTTTGTGTGTTGTCTTGCAAGTTCAGGTGTGCTGCCTTCACGGTTCCCCCTCCTAGGTCCCTTAGATGACATTTAGAGAACTGTGGCCATTTATCTGGAAGTAACCATTTGCACTGGAGTTCTATGCTCTCGCACCTTTCCAAAGGTAACAGGTTTTTTTGTTTGTTTGTTTGCCTTTTTTTTTTTTTTTTCAAGATAAGAGATTGTCACTGTTTGCCATATGTTGAAAATGTCCTTTGCATTTCTGTTGACTTTGATTAGAGTAAGAAAAGTGGTTGTTAACTGTAGATGTCTAGGTACTTCAGGGGCACTTCACTGAGAGCTTTGTTGAAAATTCTTGAAAGTTTATATTTTTATAATTTTTTTTTTTACATCAGATGTTTCTTTGCAGTGGCTTCATGTTTGAAATTATTTTGTGGCTTTTTTTTTTTGTAAATATTGAAATGTAGCAATAATGTCTTTTGAAGATTCCCAAGCCCGTGAGTCCTTGAAAATATTTTTTATATATACAGTAACTTTATGTGTAAATAAGGAAGCGGTGCAAGTTTAAAGGATGTCGGTGTTCCATGTGTTTTTTTCCTGATATGTTGTCCAATTGTTGACAGTTCTGAAGAATTCTAATAAAAATGTAAATATATAAATTGAGTGGATTCTTTGTATTATTATAAGCTTAGTGAAATAAAGCTTTAAAGTGGTAGGGTGCATTAACTTGACATTAGGAAGTTTTGTACCCACTGCGCGTAAGATCCATGCAAGACTCAGATCACTATTTACAGACTTGACAATTCAACAGACACTTATTAAGAATTTTATATGTGCTATATTTTCCTATCTTATTTGTACAATTTGCTGTTTCCATTTAAATTGAAAAATTGATATAGAAAATGTTGAGTACACATTACTCTGATTATTATTAGGTTGACTCATGTGGAATGACCATTTTTGTGGGTAAAAGAATGGTCAAATAGCAGCAGATTGATGTGGTTCTGTCTAACGCAACTGGAGTAGTTCCTCCTAAAAGAGATTGTCCAAAAAATTAGCATGCACAGTGAAGTAATTGGCAAGGTTGACATGAGACAGCTTCCAAGAAAATGGTCTGTGTTCTTATTGGCTTGGGTTTTGAAGAGAGGTTAGTTCACCTTGAGCTGTTCATCATACTCCACCTTTCAAGCCTTGGTTCTGGGGCTGAGTTCAGCTCTAGCACTCACTTGGAGGGAGGGGACTTGTGCCTGTCAGCTCAGTACTGTCTTACAGCTGGAGCATCTTTTGTGACCAGGAGATAATGTCCAGACCAGCAGATCCTGCACAGAGCCTGTGAATTCTTCTAGCTTGAAGCCAAGAGCCCTCCTGCACCACGTAATCGTGTTAAGAATGAACACGGAGCACCATCAGTCTTGGTTTTCTTTTATCAGTGTGGCACATCTGCACCTGCAAAAGTTATCTCCCGAAAGGAAGGGGGAAGGCGAAAGGTGACCTGTCATGAAGAGGAATCATTTAAATTCAGGGGGGATTTGGGTGGCCAGGGACTCGTCAGTGAAAAACAGATCCACATTTCCGCCAGGTTATTTTCACTAGTGCAGACGGGAATGAATGCTAATTGACCACAAAACAAGTCATTTCTGAGTGTTTTCAATGTTGTTTGGACCTTTTCATGTGTGGGAAAACTTGAGTTAGCAGTCAACGGCCCCTGGATTATTTGTAGCTCTGTCCCCGTCGCTGGCCCAGCCTTTAATAGCAGAGTGCAGTCCCGGGTGCCTGGTGACCAGGCTCACGCCGGGTTCACAGCTCGTTGCTGGCCCTGTCTCTTGTCTGCTGCTGTGTGGTGTTGGGCAGGTTAGCTCTCAAAATCTCAGTTCTCATAGCAGTAGTCTATCTGCTTTGATGTACTAATATGAAGCTGTCAAGACTGCCTTGTTCATACGCCCAGTATATAAATAGTGTTCAAAAAGTGGTAACTTCTGTCATGGCTAATTAGTCTCTTTGGGAAGAAATAAGATGCTCTGTACCAGCATAACTCAGTTGTCACCCCCTAAAGAATTATGCAATTGGAAACTTCTTTTCTTGTTGTTTTTGTTTTTTAAAGATTTTATTATTTTTAGAGAGACAGGAAGGGAGAGAGGCAGAGAGGGGGACAAACATCAATGTATGGTTGCCTTTCACCTGCCTCCAGCTAAGGACCTGGCTGGAGACCTGGCTTGCAACCTGTTTGGTTTTTGTTTGGTTTTTCTAATGTAAATGGTGGTGTACCGGTTTGCTATGACACTGGACTCTGTTATAGAGGGTTCTGTGTTTTATTAGAATCCCAACTTTTTAGCTAGGCATTTAATGTTCTGTTCTTGTCCCAGTCTCTCTTCTGGGCTTTTCCCCCCATAATTATAGCCTCATGAATAGGTCCCACATTCTTTTCATTCTTTCCTCAGACTTCATAGTGTCCTTTCTCCCCCAACAGGTCCCACCTTTCTAGACCACTTGGAAGTTGTGCCCAAGTTCCCATGGCACTCTGTACTTCCTGCTGCTCTAACAATCTTTTCCGCCTTGTACTGTGGCTACTGGGGTTCTGGTCTTATCTCCTGCTCACTCCAATCTATCCAGACTTAAGAATCAATCAACACAAAATACCTACCTGTTCTAGAGTCATTGATTTTATTATTATTTATGTGTTAAAATATTTAATTATCCAGAGACTCAGGTTCAATTGCCCTGAGGTTGCAAAAGCTTACCCCTTGCTCAAGTTCATGTAAGTACTATGTGGAGCCAGAATCTGAATCTAGACCCGAGTCTCTGTACTCCCTGATGGCCAGTGAAAACCAAATATCTGGTTTTCCCATGCTGCCATCTCCACTCCTTTGTCCTTGCCAACATCACGCCTGTCCCGAAGCACTCTGTCCCATGGCATCAAGATGCCTGCAAGCCTAAGCCTTCAGGAAGCCCAGACAAGTCAACTGGAGTTAAAGACAAACATACCTGTCACCTTTAAATGATTACCAAGTTTCAATTTTCTTGAGGCACAGGTGTTCTCCGTCGCAGACGCTCCTGAGGCTGCTAGCGCTAGTGCTTCATGCATGGTTAATTAATATACTCTGAATGAATAATTAAACATTCCATCAGCAAGGAGTAAGGGAAAGCCATCTGGGAGGAAACGGGTCCAGAAGACTGGATATACAAGAAAACCCACCTTTTCCTCCAGACTGGGGCCTGTGAGGGCAGTTTCATTTCACGCTAGGGGTGAGGCTTTGGGGAGAAGGGAAAGAAGAACTAGGAAAGTTCTTTGGGCAGGCAGCCTTACCAGGCCTGCACAGCTGCTTCATGAGAAGAAGAAGAAGTAGAGGAGGACTTGGGTGCATGGGGAAGGGTGGAGAGGAAGGGAAAGTGGCAGCAATTCTCTTCCTTATTCAGAAGGTAGAAAGGCATTGAAGGTACCAAGGAGAAGACCACGGGCTGGAAAGGCAGAAGCTGGAGACTGAGGAGACGTCCCCTACCCTGGGGGATGGACATCAGCTCAGCATCTCCATGGGAATTCCCCCCAGGAGGGGGCTTGGGACCAGCTGGGAAGCCTTTCTTTGAGTTAAATTTTGTAAAGAAATATATGTCAGTTTGCTAGGGCCACAAATGGAGTGGCTTAAAAACAGATTTCTTGTCTCGAAATGCTGGAGGCTAAAAGTCTAGATGGGGTGTTGTCAGGGCTGGTTCCTTCTAAGGGCTGAGAGATCTTCCTTGCCACCCCCCCGGGTCAGGTGGTTTTCTGGTGATTCGTGGCATTCTTTGCCTTACAGATAGATCTCTGCCTTCTTCACATTGGGTTCTCTCTCAGTGTGTGTATTTGTGTTCAAGTTCTACCTCAATATAAGAACACCTATTACATTGGATTAGCAGCCTACCTTATTCCTCTATGGCCTTGTCTTAGCTAATTATGTCTGCGATGACCCTATTCCCAAGTAAGGCCACTTGCTGAAGCATTGGGGGTTACAGTTAGGGTTTCAACATGTGAATTGGGGATGCAACTTAATCCATAGCAGAAAAACCTCGAAACCCTCTATCTGCTTTGTGGCAGGTGACTTGATCTGCACCGGAGTTCTAAAATTGACTCCAAGAAACTACAAAAATGATCTCCAAAGTGACATTTTCAGAGAACTCTTAAAAAAGTATCTGGAACAGGACAGACACTCAATACTTAACGAATGAAACTTCATGCAGTGGAGGACCCCTTCTCTCCTGTTCTCCCTTGTCTCTCAGTTTCCGTCCATCAGCCAGCCCATTAAGGACCAGAATTCCAGGTCTGACCGTTTATTGTCTTCTTTCATCTGACATGCTCCCACTGTCTCATCTAACCCCTGGGATGTGGCTGTCACCTACCCACTGACAAGTTTCATCTATGTCTCTGGTAGTTCTCCCTTTATGTAGACTGGGTTTGCCAGGCATTATCAGACAGACAGTAAATGTCCCATGCAATATTTAGGAAATACAGATTCTAACAATCTGAAATTGAAAATGATCTGAAATTTAAATTTAAATGGGTATCCATGTTAAAGCTAATAATCATTGATTTGATTTGAGGCCTCTTGAAGTTAGGGACTGAACCTAATTAGTCAACAGTTAAAATTTCAGTGATTGTAAAGAATGGGGAAGAACTTGATTTTAGTGAAAGTCTGTAGGTGGCAAATCTTAGATTTGCTTTCTAAATTATTTTGCCTTTATTCTTGAAAAATATTTTCACTGCATATATAGAAATCAAGGGTAGCAATTATATTCTTCAGCATGTTTATTTCCACTTTCTTCTGGTTTCCATTGGTGCTGTTAAAGTTAGGTCGGTCTGTTCTTTTGAAGATGATTATTCAACATTTTTGGTTTTTTGTTTTTTTTTTCTTTTTTTTTGTAACCTCACTATGATATGTGTAAGTTTGAAGTTCTATTTGTCCTTATTTGTGCTTCTTTGGACCTCTTGAATTTATGGATTGATGTTTTCATAATCACTAGGAACTTCTCAGCCTCTGCCCATCCTGCTTCTCTTCTCCTTCCAGGATTCCAGTTCAGTTCATCTTAGAGCCTCTCCCTCCATCCTCCACATCTCTTAATCTACCTTTCATATTTTCATTCCTCTTGTCTTTCTACAGTGCATTCAAGGCAATCCCCCTTCAGCTCCTGTCCATGGAGAATATTTTCAGCATCTTTGTTGAAGTATAATTAACATACCATAAATTCCATTTAAAAGTGTACAAATCAGTGATTATATAAAATGTGCAACTATGATGCAATTTTAGAGCATTGCTATGATCCCCCAAATTTCCCTCCTTCCTCTTTGCAGTTAACAAGTATTCAAATAATTTTTTAAAATTTTATTGTTGTTGTATTACATCCATCCCCTTTTTGCTCCCCTCTGTCCCCCTCCCCACCCACCCATTCCCCACAAAGTCAATCCCACCTGTTGTCCATGTCCATATTCAAATAATTTTAACAAACTAATTTCCAGTTATCCTTGCCTTTTAAGAGGACACCACATACTTGACTCTCTTAACATGCACTCATTCATTGAACTGTTTCTTTGGGATCCTTCTAAATGTTTTGGCCATATAAATAACGGTGATAATTGGTAGGTTGTCTTGTTTGGATAATTCTCAGTGATGATTATAATAGTGATATAGTGATGATGATGGTGATAGCAGCTACGATTTATTGGATGCCTACTATATACCTGGATTTATTATGTCAGATGTCTTACCCATATTACTTTATTTAAGCCTCACAATAACATTAGGAGGCAGGTATTATTTATCTGCATTTAAAGGTGAGCAAACTTTGCCTCTGAGAGGCTCACTGTCTTGCCCTAAACCTCGTGGCTATAGCAGTGAGGTCAAGGGGTCAGCTCCAGGTTGTTTGACCTCTGAACCCTGGGATTGAACAGCAGTACTAGCCATCTGTTTGGTATAGGAGCATGCCTTTCATTGTGTTTCCCTGAGCTTTGGATCACCTTTTAGCCATTTCATCTCAAGCAACACAAGAAAATTCAGGGGAAAGTAAATGAAAACCACTTGGCTACTCATTACCAACTCCTCTGAATACTGAAGAGAATAGCAGTTGAAGAAATTTAATGTGAGGCTTCAGCATTATCTGTTGGTTTCCAGGTTCACGATCAGCCCACTCCCTTATGCGCCATGTAAACTGCCCCATATCTCCCAAGAACATTTTCCTCTTTGTTTCAAAAAAAGAGTCTTGTTCATTTGAGCCTTGTGAGAAAAAAAAATGTATTTGCAGAAGGGGCTGAGGTCTGAAGTGTGGAGAGGAGCATTCGAGAGAGAGGGGGCAAATCAGGAATTTCAGATCAGTGAGAGTGGGGGTGAAAATACCACCTTTCCTTTGCTTCAACAGTTGTTATTGTTGGTTAGAAATTAACAAGCTGTTACCCATATGTCACCCTCACTGTTGATTCCACTTCCATTGGTTAAGTGCAGTTTTTATGATTGGGGTTCTTCTAGGAGGGGTTTAATCTCACAAAGGCTGGGGTCCTCAGCACATGCCCTCAGTTGAAATAAATGTCCCTCAGTGGCTCACCTTTGGGTCTCTGTCCGTGGCTGGCTTTGAAGTGTGCATGCTTTTTCAAGCACATCAGCAGGACCGCAGTGTACTTTATGGGACTGACCTTTTTCTTTGTGGTCTGTGGCTTATCTTTCACTCCTATTCTATAGGAAATGAACAATGAGGACAAGCAAACGGACGTCTGCATGGCTGCTTTTCTCAGGATGGGAACAGGCATTCTCCGGCCGCTGAACACATTGCGTCCACACAACAGGCCTGGCACGAGTGCCAAGCTTCCCTTACATAGCATCATTTGCCTCTAATCAGGATGCATTTTCCTCAGGTGGAGTATCTGGCACAGAAAATGGGTATGGGTGAACTGACCTCATTGCTCCCATCCACATACTTCAGTTGACATTACGCAGTAACATGGTATGGAAGTAACTTTTTTTTTTTAATTTTTAAAATAAAAATTTAAAATTAAAATTAAAACTAATTTAATTAAAAATTAGTTTGCAGTCGATATTATTTTGTATGGGTTTCAGGTGCTCAGCATAGTGGTTAGACAACCAGATGCTTTACAAAGTGTTTTTCCTGGCATTTCCTGGCAGCAGGCATAGTTATTACAGCATCATTCACTATGTTCCCTAAGCTTTACACCCCTGTCACTATTCTGTAACTACCAACCTGCACTTACCCATCCCTTCACCTTCTTCACCAGGAACCCCCACCCCTCCCCTCTGGCAGCCATCAGTCTGCTGCCTGTGTTTAGGAGCCTGTTTTAATTTTGTTTTTTGTTTAATTTTGTTCTTTAGATTCCACATATAAGTGAAATCATATGGTATTTGTCTGACTTATTTCACTTAACATTAATTCCCTTTAGGTACATTCATGCTGTTGTTAATAGTAAGATTTTATGGCTGAGTAATAAACCACCGTATATGCATGCCACCACTTTTGAGCCACTTGTCTATTGATTGATGAGCACCTGTATTGCCTTCATATCCTGGTGACTGTAAATAATGCTGCAATGAACATAAGGTGCATTTCTTCAGATATGTATCTACAAGGGGAATTGCTAAATCATAGGAAGCTCCATTTTAATTTTTTGAGGTGGCTTCATACTGTTTTCCAAAGTGACCACACCAATCTGCATTTGGTACAGAAATAGTTTTCATTTGGTGTGCTATCCAGTAAGCAAGTACATGGAGTGGCTTTGTTGGGGAGGATACAGAGACCCCCAACAGACTCAGTGCAAAAGAATTCTGCCATTGATTGGTTATGTCAGCCTGGCTGCAGGGACAGGGAATGCAGCACATGTGCTAACTCATGTGACACCTTATATAGCTCTTACATAGTCCTAACTGCTTTACATACACAGCTAATGGTCGTCTAATCCTCTAAACAACCATATACAATAGTTTTCATTTTATAGGCATAAGAATAAAAAATAGGTATGATTTTAAAGCACAGTTCACATAGTTAGTAAGGCACCGAGGCAAGATTTGAATCCAGAGAGTCTAGCTTCAGAGTTTGGGTTCTGATCCACTGTGTCAAGTTGTCTTTACATTATCTGTTACCCTGCTATGATCAAGATAGACTACCTGGGTCAGCCTGGGTCAGCAAAGGGCTCACATTTTTCCCAGGCTTGAATACAAGAAGGGGTCTTTTCCACTGTAATGTGTACTAGACATAAGCTTCATGGGTCTCTGTTGCCCTTCTTTGTTTCAGGCTGACAATGCTTTAGATTCCTGGCCATGCAAAAGGAGATGTCTTTTTCAAAGAAAGAGGAAATCCCAAGGATATGTAGGTGTTCAGAGCATACGTGGGTGACAATTTAACTCAGGTCTCTGAGATGCATCGTGTCTGAAGGTAACAGGGAAAGTTGAAGACAATGGATATAATGTTAGTTCTTCCAAATATGTCACTTGCCCTACCTATACCTCTATTTACCACAATGGCCCTTTATTCTTTCTTGTTATTTTAAAATGAAATAAATAATTCCTCACCCAGGGACATTTTCTCATTGCTTTTTTTTGAGAGAGAGAGGGGAAGGGAGAGGAAGAAACATCGATACAAGAGAAAAGCATGGATTGGTTGCCTCTTGGATGCACTCAGACAGGGACGCAAACCCACAAACTAGGTATGTGCCCTGACCAGGAATTGAAACCTCAACCTTATGGTCATGGGAAAATGCTCCAACCAACTGAGCCACACCAGCCAGGGTGATGTTTTTTCTTTTAAATGATCACTTATTAGGTGCTGAGCGCTTAACTGTATTATATCATTATATCTTCACAACAGTCCTGCATTAGACAGGTGAGGAAAGTATGGCTCAGGGAGATTAAGTAAATTTTGTTTGACTTCAAAGTTCCTCTTGATGGAATCTATTTTTCAACGTTTTTAGTGGCATTGATGTTGAATCTGAAGTTAAATGGAAGTCCCAACATGCAAAACAGACAGTGGCAATAGGATTGCAGACGTCCAGCTGCCAGGCTCTTATCCCTCCTTTCTTCAGGTCCCCCAGGCTCTCTAGTCCCTTCCAGACTGCATTTGAGAAACTCCCAGAAGCCCTCTGCAATTTAGCAGCTTAAAATCCCATCATGTCTTGGTGCGGTATGGTTGACGTGCGGTGTGGTTGACTGGGGCTCATGTCTCCTCTTGCTGGAGTATTTCCTATCCTGGGGCACTTTCGGGGCATTCCCCAGCCACTTACAGTCAGACTCTCCCTTTGATTCAACGGGAAGACAAGGAAGGAAGTACACTTTCCTGTCTGCAAGTTTTCCAGACTTCTCTCTCACCAATTTGTTTTCAAATTTCTTTTTAACTTATATATGTAAAATACTATTATTTTGAAAAGATTTGTTCAACTGTTACTCCCCCTTAAGTAATCAATGTTAACCTTGATATGGTTCCTTCCATACTTTGTATTTTTGGACAACTGTATACATACATATGTATATAACTTTTCCTGTTATTTAAAGAAATGTGATCACTATATATTCTCTAACAAAGATTTTTAATTTCCACTGTATCATGATTATCTCTCCAGAATGACCACTTAAAATTTTAACTTATAATTTCCCACAGTATGGACATAGCAAAAGCCTGATACTTTTTGATATGATTTTTTCACATTAGCTACTAGAAGTCTAAGGTCTTATTTTTTGGTTCACTTCTAACAAATGTATGGCAGGCGTGTATTTGTTTGGGTTAAAAGCTGAGTCAGGAGGAAGTATGTGATAATCGATTTTGGTCATTGTATTAAATGAAGACATACATGAGCTAGTCTAGAGCCATGCCCAGCAAGCTCATTAAAGGGTAAGTCAGGAAATATAATATCTTTTTTGTAAGAAATGTTTTTTTTTTTTTTTTTTAAGAGAGAGGGGAAATGATGGAGAAAGGGAGGGAGAGAAATATCCATGTATGAGAGACACATGATTTCCTCTCACATGCCACCAACTGGGAATCTGGCCCACAACCCAGACATGCATCCTGACTGGGAATTGAACCGGCAACCCTTCAGTTCACAGGCCAGCACTCAATCCACTGAGCCACACCAGCCAGGGCTATAATACCCCTTTGTAAGTAAAAATGATCTGAGGAAGTAGAATGAATTGACTTTTATTCAATGTATTTTAAAAGTAAGATTATTAGCTTTTCTTAGGTGTCTAAAGGAAATTGGAAGAAAAGGAGTTATTTTCCAATCACATATATGCTTCTACAGTTCAGCTGCCTATGATTAAAATACAGCCACACCATAGCAGGGTTACATTAGACATTCACAGTTCAGATAACAATAGGTTATCACTTTCTCTCTGAACTGCTCTCCAATGATTGCAACTTCCCTACCCTGAAGAATGTCAATCCTTACCCCTGTTTGGGCTGATTAGTAAAGCATTAGTCTGCTTCTAACTGACAATGAAAATAGCTGCACTTCAGGTAGTTGTCAGGCAGCATAACCTCCAGCTCCATGACATTCAGAATCCATCAAAAGCCTGGTTGATTGAAACAATGCTTATGCACAATTGTCTAAAGAACAATTAGTTTATTTTACCTCCCCTTTGGAAATTAAGTTCTGTCCAGGAACATAAGAAAGATGTATGCATGGACTGTTGTATAGTAACTGCAGAAATACTCTTCTGAATTACACAATGGGTGTTCCATCAGCTTCCGCCTTAGATTAAGGAAATTCTAAAAAGAACATTATTGTGATTAATGCTTGGCATTTGAAGTTTAAAAGACCTGAGTTTTAATCCCAACCTTGACATCTATTAACTATAAGACTTTAGGTGAGTCACATAATTTCTCTGAGCTAATATAATGTTGTGTACCAACTATAGCTTAATTTATGTGTACCCAGGAAAAATGAAAGGAAGAGCAGCTACTAGACTGCAGGCTGTTTGTAGAATTGAGTGAGATAATCTGTGTTAAATTCTGGCAGTTAAGCGCTCAGTTCCTAGTCTTCCTGGAGTAGCTATTATTTTTACCAGAGAGGCCCTCTGTGAATCATAAAGTATAATGTTCACAGCCACTGAGCACTTTGGGCAAGCAGGTTATTCTCTAGTTTGCCCATCCACTTGGACTCACATCAGCCAACTTGTATGCTTATCAAAGTCGATGGTTTTTGTCCCCAAACATATTTTTCAGTTGGATTTATCATAATAATGTGTATGTGTGTATATATGTGTATGCACATATGTGTGTGTATACATACATGTGTATACATGTGTGTGTGTGTGTGTATATATATATAAAAACATATGACAGGACTTATTTCAATAAAAGTCAAAGGGTCAAGGGAAATATTTGGAAAGAATTCATAAAGGTGAACAGCCAAGAAAAATTGCTATCAGAGTAGATATAGGTATAACTATTTAAAAAATGGGGATGGATCATACAAAGTCTAGAAGAAGTATACACTCAAAATGCTTCACACATTTTATAATTTCACTCTTCAATTTAACTATAGATTACAAACAACGTATTGTGAATGTGATTTATAGGAGAAAGACAGCACAGTAACTCAAATCAGAGGACATAAAATCAAGGAATGGGCATTGTCCTACAACAGCATTGGGACGTAAAGGTATATTCATAGGATTAATTTAAATAAAAGGTGTAAGGTATATTTGTATCATGATGTTTTATAAATAATTCCCCTGCTTTTAACAGTGTTGTTTTTAAATCCACCAATGAGTTACTGTGCCTAGATCACTTCTATTATAGGATTGTCAGTAATAGCATTTTTAAGACCCACAAGAGAAATCTCTTTCTGGCTCCAGAACAAGCACTTTTTCATGAAAAGAAATCTTTTGATCAAATTGGTCTTATGAATCAAATCAGTTTTTCTTCTTTGTAGTCACTCCTAGAAAGGTAAAAACCAAAGTAGTGATCTACCCCTTATAAATGGGGGCAATTTGACCGCAAGCACTGTTTAACCCACCTCATGCCTGCCTCCTTGTTTCCCCCTTATTTAATTTTGCCATGTACATTTTTAAGGGTTATGTTATTTAATGTAACTTTATGTATTCCTTGAGGTACAGATAAAAATCCAGTAAGTCTTAGCTCCCCAAGTACACTGCTAGCCTCCACTGCAGGTCCTCACTTGCCTGGTCACCAGCTCTGGGAAAACTTAGCCTAATGTCTCCCATGAACCCAGGCATCAGAAAACGAAGGCTGCAACAGGGAGGTGATGTTATCTTCTGGCAACTTTTGTCTCAACTTTTGTGTTGAGAGATTACACAAAATAATCTCTCAACAAATTATACCACCACATCTGAAAGAAAGAGTTCTTCAACCTGTCGTGTTATACAAGTACAGGAAATGCAACTCAGGGCCTCCCAATGTGTCTCATCTGACTGTAGGCGTCCTCACAAGCACCAGCATTTCAGCTATGGGCTCCAGAGAGTGCCCCAAACACTACACCCTAGACAGTACAGAGCACTGTTTTCATCGTTGTTTCTGGTGGATTTTCTTGTAAAAGAAGCAGAGGGGCATAATGGATGATATTTCTTTGGACCTGTTGGATCCCACCTCTGTGCTGCTCAGTACCTAGGTGACTTCATCTGTCATTTTGGCTCCGTGGGGTTGGTTTTGACATCTTTGAAATGAGATAGTTGAGATATATCAGTAGTTTTAAAAATATGCATTGATCATGAGAATGGGAGTGGGTGGGACTTTTGAGTTTTCACCCTGCTTTAACCAGAGCTACCTGAGTTTAATCTTGTCTGTATTTCTTGTTAGAAGAAAAGGTCTGATACTGAAAATGAAAAATAGGTCTTTACTTAGAAACAGCTGGATTGGTTGATCTCTATAGAGTTGATGATTCTGTGAACACAGCCGAATCTGCTGAAAAGAAGGCAATGGCCTTTCTCTTGCATGTTGTCCTCCCTAGGCCCTCTCTTAGACATGAGATGGTAGCAGCAGGCCCAGCCATGGGCTTTGACCCCACAGACTCAGCATCAGGGCTGAACCCTTTCTGGATGTGCACAGCCCCTTGGGAAACATGAGCTGCTGGTGCAATGCCTCCTACGCTGACTTCCGTGACTGCTCTCCCTTGCCCCGCCCCCACCCCCCCAATTTTGCTAGGGGCTACCCAAGGTGGACGTAGATGAATCAGGTCACAGCCAGACAATCATCATACACTTTCTCCTTTGGCTGCCTTAACTGCTGCTTGCGCATTTTCCACACTAACCAAGTGAAGCCTACAAATTCAGAATCTGAGGTACCAAAGTCACAGCAGTTACAATTAATTAATTAATTAATCAGTCAACCACTTAATTCCTTTCATAAACATTTCTGAGTACCTGCTCCGTAGGAGTCACAGGAGTGGGGCAGAGACAGGGCTCTCAAGGAACAACGAGGGGCTCCCGGGAGAGGGAGATCGTACCAGTACAATTGATCATGATGAGATCAGGGGTGCGCGCGCAAGGCATTGGGGGCACCGAGAAGGGATCAACTAGCTTTCCTGGGGCGTTGGAAGAGAAGTTGTGATGTCTGAACTGTAGTAGTTTCTCAAAAAATACTTTTTGAATGATCGCATATTTGAGAAGATGGACTCTGGAGCCAGACCACTGGGAATTGAATCCCAGCTCCATCACTTTATCAGATGTGGGACTTTTGGCAAGTTACTTAACTTGTCTGTATCTCAGTTTTTCTTTCTGAAAAATGGGGTTACTGGTACTGATCTCACCTTATAGGGTTGTTGTGAGGATTAAGAGTTCACATAGGTAAGGTCTTTCACATGGTGTTTGGCACATGGTGAGGGCACTGTAGGGGCTTACTGACTAGCTTGGGTGTTGGTAGCCGAGAGTTTGCAGGTAGAGAGAGGAGGAAAAAGCAGTACAGGGGACCCAGGTTAAAAACACAGGCATTCCTTTCAGTAATTCAATGAGGGAACTTGCTTTTATTGGGACTAAAAAGAAAAAAACAGCCCTGGCTGGTGGCACAGTGGATAAGGTGCCGGTCTGCAAACCCAAGGGTCACTGGTTTGATTCCCAGCCAGGACAACATAAGCAGGTTGCAAGCCAGGTCTCCAGCCAGGTCTGTAGCTGGAGGCAGGTGAAAGGCAACCATACATTGATGTTTCTCTCCACCTCTCTCCCTTCCCCTCTCTCTAAAAATAATAAAAAAATAAAATCTTAAGAAAAACAAAAAGAAAAAACATGAGGTGCATAATAAGCCACAGCCCCATGCACTTCTCTTGCTTTCCTCCTCTTGGTCTCACCTTTTCTTCCTTCAGCATTCCTCCATTACCTTTCCTTTTGTGCTTTCTCCGTTTCTTCTCTTTCCCTGCCCTCACACCATCTCCTCTCCATCTCTCATCTCTCCCTGGCCCGCTTATTGCTGCTCTTTTTATTCTCTTTCTCTCTCCCCTCCTCATTTCACGGTAACCCTATTCCTCCTCCCTCTCTCCACCCAGCTGAGCTGACCCTGTAAATATTTCTCCAAAGCCTGCAAAACCGGACCTTGCTCTTCTCTGTGTCCTGCTTCCTCTAGCAAGAAGCATAGTGATAGGTTTGAGTCAGACCAGAACAAAGAAATAAATCTTTTTTGTTATTGTTGCTTCTTAGTGAAATGTACCAGCGGATACCCTCTGTTGCCAACACAGCCAGGGACCCCTGATGACACATGCAGCTAGGGGCTCCCACAGCTTTTGACCTTGTAACTTTTCACTGTCCAACACTCTAGCAGTTTTCAGGGTTTAATGGCAGTAAGTGACACGAACAGAAACACCCCTGCTGACATCCTAAGGGGACTTGTGCCCGGATCCTCAGAAAGATAAAACTCATCACACTCAGAAATAATGCTCAGGCATGAAGGGTGAGCCCTGAAGCAGGGGAAAAATCCTTCGAGAAGTCTGGCCAGGGCACTTCCCCGGAGGGGCCTTCACTTTTTCCCTTCTGCAGATGATTCCTGCAGACAAGCGTGCCTGGTGCCATTCAAGGCCCTGGGGGGTGCAGTGTTGACAAGGCAGGAAGGGTTCCTGTTCTCCTGGGATCAACTTCCAATAGGAGAGGTACACCATAAACAAGTAAAAATATGGACAAGATACTTCTAGGTAGTTACAGGTACCATAGAGAAAAAAAGGTAATAATAAAGGTACTTGGTGGGGAAGGGTTTGCTTTAAGTCACAACGTCAGGAAAGGCCCCCCCTGAGATGAGATCTTCATTAATAATAAGGAACCACCATGTAAAGACTTGGCAAAGGGTGGGTGCAAAAGCCTCCAGATGGAAAAGAGCCCAGAGGGATGGAGTGTAGAGACCATGGGGCAAAGGTGGTATATGGTAAAACAGGTGCAGAGGCAGCGACCAGGCATTATAAGCCATGTTTACAAGTTTCTTTGTAAGTTACAGACTGATTGGGTGATTATGTTGGGAAAGGAATTGATGGAGAGGAGTTTAGATAGCCCTCTGGGTTGCCAGGGACAGGTGTGGAAAAGTGGGAAGAGCACGGGGCAAGCAGCTGGATGCTGGTTGGTGCCGGCGCTACCAGCCATGCCATCACTGGGCACAGGGTATGTCCGCTGCAGGCACCCAATGCTGCATGAGCCCAGAGGGATTCCCTTCAGTCGCTAATGTTTGCTTCAAATGGTGGCTATATGGGCATATAAGATGCTTCAGAAAAGCAGAACCGCTATGAGCAAGAATGTATGTATATGCGTGTATATATGTCCTACTATAAGGAATTGAGTCTTATGACTGTGAAGGCTGAGAAGTTCCAGGATCTGCAGCTGGCAGACTGGAGAAGAGCCAACAGTGCAAGTTCCAGTGAAAGCCCAGGAATGAAGACAGGAGAAGAACAAGTCCCCAGCACAATGGCAGGCAGAGGCAGAAAAGGGGAATTCTCCCTAACTCAGGCCTTTGTTCTGGGCAAGCTTTCAGTGATGGGATGAGGACCACCCACACTGGGGCCAGCAACCCATTTACTCAGTCTAGGGATTCAAATGCTAATCTCATTTAGAAACACACTCTGAGACTAGGGTAAAGTTCAACCAAATATCTGGGCACACTGTGACACAGTCAAGTGGACACATAAAATTAGCCATCACAGTGGGCAAGTACAGCCAATTGGCTAAGTGGTCGCTTGCCCAACTCTTGGGGACAAAAAAAAAAAAAGCCTGAAAATGAATATCTGATATATTCCTGGAAAGTAGTGTATGCCACCCATCAAAATTCAAGAGTCAGGGAATTTCTCAAATATAGGAAGTGGGTTAGGATTCTGGATAACCAAAGAAATGACAGATGCCCACTCCATGATGGCAAGAGCTAGCTTTTTACTTAAGTGCAATGGGAAGTCACTGGAAGACTTTGAACAGGAAGTGATGTAATAAAATTTATGTATTTCAAGGGTCACCCTAGCTGTTAGGTAGAGATTTCAACATCGTCTAATATATGGTTTTCTTTACAATTAACACTCTTTGCTTTCTGTTTAATAGTTTCTTCTTTATATGACTATGATGATAGTCTTATATTTTTGTCTTTTAGAAGCTCTACTCTTTTCTTTAGCATTCACACTAAAGCTATAATTCACCTGGATAGATTTTTGGTGGAAGAGTCAAGGAGCATTTTTCCCTATGGATATTCAATTGACCTGACTCCATTTACTAAAGAGAACATGCCTTCCCCCACTGCTCTGCTTTGCCACTTTTATTGCCAATAAAGTATCCACGTGTATAGATCTGTTTCTGGGCTCTCAGTTATGTTCCTAGTGAAAACATCATATTACCTTTATCATTAGGGTTTTCTGATGAGTCTGGATGTCTGGTCATCTAAGTTGTCTAAGTTCTTCATAATTTGAGGGATGAGGAGGTATATTCTTGACTTTTGGTATTTTCACATAAAATTGAGAAATCTCCTTGTCAATTTTTAATGAAGTTACTTGCTGGGATTTTGATAGGCATTACATTAAATCTATAGATCAATTTGAGAAGATTGACACCTTTACAATATTGATCTTCTCGTTCATGAAAATTGGCATACCCTCTAATTTTTTTATGATTTCTTTAATCTCCTCAGTAACATTTGATCATTTTTAGCATGTAGGTCTTGAATAGCTTTTTTTAGACATAGCTCTAGGTATTTGATTGTTTTGATGCTATTGTAAATGATATTTGAAAAATAATTTTATTTGCTAATTGTGGCTGGTATATAAAAATGCAAATAATCTTTTAGTTGATATTACATTCAGCAATCTTACTGAATTAACTTATTATTTCTATGTTGATTTCTTGGGTATGGACACAAATCACATCATCTGTAAATATTAACAGTTTTATTTCTTAACTTCCAATCTTTTTACCTTTTATTCCTTTTTTACCATATTATTGCATTTCTTCCATTATGTTGGTTAGGACCTGCAATGTAATGTTGAGTAGAAGCAAGAATAGGGGCATTCTTATCTTGCTCCTGATTTCAAGTACAGTGTTCTATAGAATTTTTATAGACACCCTTCACCAGAATAAGGAAGAGTATTTCCATTCCTAGTTTGCAAGAATTCATTATGCATGGGTGTTAAATGTCGTGAATGCCTTTTCTGCTTCTATTCAGATGATTTATGTCATTTCTTCCTTTGTTCTGTTAATGTGATGAATCTCATCTATTGATTTTCAAATGTTAAATCAACTTTGCCTTCTAATAAACCCAGCTTAGTCCAGATGTATTTTCTTTCTTATATTCAACTTGATAATAATTATCTTGGAATTCTTGCATCTATCTTTATGAGATGGTCTGACCTGCATTATAATGTGCTTATTAGGATTTACTATCCAAGTTTTGTCTAATAAAACAAGCAGGGGAGTGTTTCCTCTTTTTCTAGCCTCAGGAGGAGTTTGTATAAGATGGATGTAGTTTCTTTCTTAAATAACTTAAACATTTGGGACAATTCACTGATAAAGCCATGTGTGTCTGAGTTTGCTTTGCAAGAGAGTTACAGATTTAATTACTTCAACAGCTAGACATATGATTGTTTAGATTTTTATTTACTCCAGTTTTGGCAGGTTTTGTTTTTCTAGCTATTTGTCTAATTCTTCTAAATTTTAAAATGTAGTGGCAAAAATTGCTTATAATATCTTTATTATATCTGTAAATAAGTATAAAATATAGACTGGCAATCACTTTTTCATTATTGATATTGGTTATTTGAGCACTGTCTCTTTTTTTCTTAATCACATTAAGAAGTTTGGAAATTTTTAAGTCTTTTCAAAGAGTTAACATTTTAAAATCCTTTGTATTATCCATTGTGCTTCTATCACTGATTTCTGCTCTTACCTTTATTATTCTCTTCCTTCTACCTTCTGGAGTTTTCATCTGCTCATCTTTTTCTAATCAAGTCATTTAATTTCCAAACATTGGGGGATATTTTTGTTATTGATTGCTAGCTTAATTCCACAATGGTCAGAGAACATATTCTTTATGATCTCAATTCTTTGAAATATTTGAAATCTGCTGTAGTCCAGCATTGGGACACTTAAATATTTCATGAGCATTTGAAAAGTACATGTGTTCTACAGTTGTTTGGTATAGTGCACATATATTTATATATGAACACATATATGTGTATATAAATGTATAAAGTCAATTTACATCCCTTATCCATTTATATATTTATATCCAGTACACTTATAAGTTAGGTCAATTTTATTAGTAGTGTTGTTCAAATCTTTTATATCTGTATTAATATTTTTGTCTGCTTGTTTTATCAATAATTAAGAGAGATATGTTAAAATCTCCCATTGTGCCTGAATTTTTCTGTTTTCTCTTTTAGATGTATCAGTTTTGCTTTATAATTGTTGAGGATTTGCTTTTGCATCTGTAGGCAATTAGAGCAGGGCTGGAGCACCTTAATCCAACGAGTTGATCTTTTGCAATTCATATTGTAAAATATAATCAAATCATACATTACTCCATTTAACAAATATTTCTTGCATATGTACTTTATACTAGGTAGGTACTATAATGGATGCTGAATCTTCCATGTTCTTCTATAGGTTATGAACAAAATGCAACAGTCTTTAAGAAGGAATCCCCAGTGTTGGTAGATGTTTCTTATTTTGTTTCCCTATTTCTTATGCCTTTTCATCCTACATTCTACCACCAGATGAACTTTTCTGAAGCATCTCTTTTTTCTCATCACTTATACACTGCAAACTTGCCCTTGATTCATTGTGCCCAAAGAATAGAAGCCTGTTTCTGTCCAACTCAGAGGATCTATGAGGCACTACCCTTTATCTTCCCTAAAGTCTTAACCAAAAGTCTTACCATGTAGATGATTTGGATTCACCCCTAGGCCATTTTAAACTGGCAGCAATTTGGATTTTATCATTGCTTGAGAACATTTCTTAATTTCTTGGGACTTTTTTCAAGCTGCAAAAACTTGGGGAGATTTCTCTATTTCCTTTAAATTCTGTGTGAAAATTGAACAGTTCTTTCTTTAGTTACACTCTCCCCTATGTCATCATAGATGAAACAAGTTGATATTTTTAATATTCTGCCTGGAAATTTTCTTAGCCATAGCTGCTAATATGTTAAATACTCTATCTGTCTTCCCTGTGACTGCAGGTGCCAGTTTTACCAAACTTTCTGCAACTATATAACACAGGTTATCTTTTCTCTAGGTGCCAATAAAAATGTTCTTAGTGTCCATTCAGCCTATACTAAAAGTATTCTCAAGGCCCTTCTAGGATCTACCTGCCATTGTGATTTCAATGTCATGTATTTTAGGCTTTTGTTTTGAAATGATCCTATTCCCTGTAGTATTTTCTATTCCTACTATCTTGTGTTGCTTAATAAACCATTACAGAGGGTTAAAGATGGTTAAGTTAGGGGGTTAAAGCAACAACAATTTATTATTTCTCATGATTTTATGGGCTGACTTGATTTTTCTGCTTCACATACAGTGTCAGCTATTCCTATAGTCATGGGGAGGGGAGGGAGTAGGTTGGTCACCTGAGATCTCCAGACTTGGTTCGCTCACATTTCTGGTACCTTGGTGGAGGTGGCAGGCAGACTGGGCCCTGATGAGAAGCTGGGCGCATTCACTGGGCCATGCTCTCACTCTTCCCTTGCACATGATCTTCCCAGCAGGGTGGCTGGACTCCTCACATCTGGCTCAAGTGCAAATGGCACCTTATTTACCATGGCCCATTGATGCCCTCCGAAGGCTTTATTGGGTCCCGGGTCTTTTGGCCATTAATGAAAAAGGCAACAGGAAAGAAAGATGCAGTCAGCTTTTCTAACTTCTGCTTGGGGATTAATTCTGCAGCTATTAGATTACTGGGAATGCTTTTGGCCCGCCCTTAGAATATTTTATGCAGTATTTCCACTTCCTAAAAATAAGTGAGCAAAGGATGAGATGGGAGGGGAAATGGGAGTCTCTTGAAATGGATTTGTTTGCAACTCTAGGAAAAAGTTTGGTAAAGTGATTATGACTACTAACTAAATAATGTTTTAATATTTTCTCTTAATTTGAAACTGCCCTGTACTCACATGTCTTATATTTTTAAACTAGCAAAGCACTTTATCTGTAGTCTTTCAACATCCCCTAAAAGGATAAAGATAGTTGCATTGTATACATATGATGGAAGAAGAAAAGCTAAATAACTCTCTTAACATTATCCAAATAATACAACTATCCTCTCTATCTACTCATCAATTAATTTTTAAAAGTGTATTCATTCTTTTAACATATATTTATTGATTATACTACTTATCTATGACCAATTTCAATGTATATGTCCTGATTACCCAGGTCCTGGTATACATACAACAGTAAGAGAACCTTCTTGAAGCTTTTATTCTAGTGACTGAGCAGAAGTTAATCAAGTAATCACACATATTCAAATTTGATTATGACGTATAACACATAAAAAGATCATGAATGCGTGTGGTAGAGACATACAATCTATGTCAGGGGGTCAGGAAAAGCTTTCCTGAGAAGTGACACTGTGCTAGATGTTAAGCAGATGAAAAACTAAAAGGCTATCCAGGCAGACTATAGATCATACATAAGGCCCTGAGACAGGAAAGAGCTTTGCTCCTTTGAGAAATGGACTGAAAATCAGTATAGCAGGAGGTTTGGGCAACTGAAGCAAGGGAGGTGTGGATGCCGCTGGTGGGGCAGGAGGACACATCACGGGGTCTTTGTAGCTACATGACCTTAGGGAAATCCCTTACCCTTCCAAATTCTCCGTTTTCTTAAGACAGGGATAATTTTTAGTACAGGAAAGCTCCAACCCTAACCTCTCCTCTGGGCTCTAAGTCATTCAGTGCAATTTGCCATATTCATTTAGTTACCCGTCAGGCAGATGCAACTCCTTTTCAAACAGAACTCTTGCTTCCTGCAGCTCCATCCCCTGAAATTTCCTTCTCATCTACCTCCCCTCCATCATCCACCCACTTGCTCAGGTCAAAATCTCAGGAGTTAGCCTCCATCTGTCACTTCATTTTCCATGCAAAATAAGTTACGTTGGCTATGATGCCAAAACAAATTCCAAATCTAGCCACTTGCCGCCATCTCACTGTTGTCGCTGTAATCTAAGCCAACAAGTTTTCTCATGTGGGTTATTGCACGCACCTCCTAGCTGTCTCCATCTACCCCTGCTTTCCTACAACTCATTATCCACTCAGCAACCAAAATGTTTCTTTAGTGTAAGAAAATATATTTTTTTGTGTCATCCCTCTACGTGTATAGTTTCTCACTGCACTGAAAATGAAACACCACCTTCTTCCCATGACAAGTCCCCAGAGGAGCTAGTCCCTGCCTACCTCTTCAATGCTATTTTGTACTGTTTTGTTAACTACGCTCCAGACACATTGGCAAACTTCTGTTTGCTTCTCACACATGGCAAAGCTTGCTGTTCATCTTTATGTTGCTGGATCCTTCTCATCAATTATTCCTCAGCTGAAAAATCACATTCTCAATCTAAATCAGCTCCTCTCCAGCTCCTTACTGGACAGTCACTATCCTGTTACTTCTTCGCAGTTACTCAATAGCAGCTCTTCTGAAATGATCTAGTTCACTTATTCCTTGCCAACTTCCAAAGATAAGTTCCATGGGAGCATGACCTTGTCAATCTAATTCTCCTCAACTAGCAGACCGTCTGGTACAGGGAGGAGGAGCAATGCCGGTATTTGTTGGCCGAATGAATGACTATGTGGGTGAAACCATCTTACAGGGGTCTCACTCAGCCAGGACTGGTTTGCCTAGACTGCATGCGTTGGTCTCATGACTGAGACACACCAAAAGCTTCTAGTTCTTTCATTAAAATCAACATTTTCTAAGTATAGACTCAATTTCAGTTTTCAAAGCCCAAACTCATTGTCTTTAGTATAGTCTGTATCAGTGAACTCATCAGAGTTGAGCTATTCCTTCTTGATGTATGAGTTCCTTGCCACTGGGTAGCTTATACCCATAATCAACTTTTTATGTATATTTCAGTTTAAAAACAAACATAAAAGGCCTCAGGAAAACCATCTCCCATGAAAGTACATAAAATTTCCAGTAATGGCTTGAAGCATTTACTGATTGCCCAGTGGATGATTTGTAATTACAGATTTCACATTTGGTTAGTAGGCCTTTGTGGACCCTTTGAAATTTGTTTTATTGGGATAACAGATAATTAGGGTCTTTATGTAGACACACCATAACTGCTCCTTCGGAGCAATTAAAGTTTGCTGAATGGATCCCCAGCTTTGCTGTTCCTTTGATGCACCCCTCCAGCTCTGCTTATAGCTAGTCAGAGTAGCAAGGAAACATGAACTTTAAATACCTACCTGGTGTTTAAGGAGGAAGCTATTTTGTGTTCAAGGTAAGTGCCCTTCCCTCACCGTCCCTCTCTGGCAACAGCAGCCTGTGTGAAGGGAAAGAGAGAGAATAGGTCCTACACTCCTAGAGTTTGCCCAGCCACCCCACTCCCCCCAGCCCATAGTGTGAAGTTGCTGCTGCTTTTGTACCGGGTGTGTCCAACCCGCCTGGGCCGGGCCAGCCTCAGCACATTCTTCTCCAGCCAGGATGCACCATTTATCTGATTTCAGTTCCAGGTGTCTGTTCCCAAGCTGGTGCTGGGCTAGCAGCACCTTTGCTTTGTTCTTTGTGACTCATGCTTTGAGAAGTACTGTCAAATACTCATCCCAAAGTTCTCATTCAGACTCAGGAGAAACATCCTGGATTAGAAGCTGGGCTCTGCAGTCTGACAGTTCTGGGTTTGAATCCTACCTCTGGGATTTACTAGCTGTGTGACCCTGGTAAAGTTACTCCTGTAAACCAAGAAGAAGAAGGTTAGTAGCCAATGTTTAATGAACACTTGCTATGTGTTAGGTACCATGCTGTTTTCATGACTTTTTCTGTCTTAATAAAGAACTTTCCTAAGGCCACAGACATTACAGGGGACAGAGACAGGGTCTGAACCCAGGACTGGCTCCTGTGCTCAACGATTGTGCTCTCCTGTCTCCTTAGAGCATCTATGCCTGGGGTCATTTTGCCAATTTGATAAGAAAATGTTCATAAGGAACTTAGCACAGAACTAAGTAAGTTTTTAATAGATAGATGTTATTATTGTTGGTATTCTTCTTATTTCCTTGTAAAGCTTTCCTAGACTCTTCCCTGGACAAATTAGTGGTCCCCTCCTTTGGGTTGCTATCGTTTTTTTATCTATTATTCTCTGGATATTTGGACTATAGTTATCTGCCTGCCTATTGTCTATAGCTCTTCAAGGCAGGAATTTTGCCTTATTTATTACCAGGCACGGTGTAGTGACTCAAAGGAAATATTTTGAACAAATGGCAGTGAGAAGGTAGATATTATATTTCATGAATAATAACAGACCACCCAAAAGAGAGCCCAGCCCATTTGAGACCTGCCAGTAGAATAGCATGGCTGTAAACTAGAGGTAGGAAGAGGTGGGTGGTGAGGAGGAGAAAAAATTTCCAAGGGGTGGTGCTGGAGAAGTAAGCAAGCCTCATGGATACGTTGCAGTGTGGACTTTACCTTGAGCGCAGCGGGGAACAATGGAAATGCTTTAAGCAGGGGAAGGAATGATTGGATTTTTTCAGCTAGGTCACTGGGTGAAGTATGGAGAATGAATTAGGAATGGTGTGGAGCAGGGGCCAGACCACAGGCAGGGAGTCTGTTTAGAAGTCAGTTGCAGTGGCTCAGGCAAGAAATAATGAGGCTCAAGTCAGGAGGGGTCCTAGGGTGTGGTTTCTTGGTGGTGGATTCCCAGTGCCCAGCAGACCCCAGGGGTCTTCTGCAAGCTTCGAAAAATACAAGATTAGAACCCCAAATAGCTGTTGTTTTTAGCATACCACTTGTACTATGAGTTATTTTCTCATTTGTTCCAGAAGCCAACCCATGGGAAATGGAAAGCTATGGATCTAGTCAGCTCTGAGGCACCCTGTTCACCTCTAAGTCCTGGTGGGGGTGGATTAGAGGATTTCCAGGGACTTCCAAGGATGGAGGTAGTCGGATCACCCATCTGCCCGCTGGTGAGAAGAAGGAAGTAAAAACAACAAAAATACCCTAGGTACCCTAGACCTTGGTTCTCTATGGGTGACCTCTCTTTATTCTGATCCACCTCCTAGCAAATAACCTCTAGTCATTCTATCCTTTCCCCTAACATTCTTGCTGATACTACTTTTTCAAATTCTAATCACCAGGAAGGAAGGGGGCTTTTAGCAGAACCTCTGGGAAAAGTGTTAGGTTGCATCGGACGTCAGGTGTCTGGGAGCAGTTGGAAGAGCGATGGCCACTGGAGTACAGAAGAGAGCCCTGTGTTGCACGCCTGCAGGGTTTGCCTTTTTTGTTATTGTTGTTCTGTAAAATGATCACAAGCCACTCTGATCCTACAAAGGACATGTGCTCGTTGAATACCCTTGTGGGTTTCCCTTTGGCTTTGTGCTTTGGAGGAGAAGTCAGTTAGGAAAGACGACAAAAGGCCAACAGGAGGTGGCTGAGTTAACAAAGCCTAAATAAGCAATATGCATGTGTAGGCTCCATGGGACTGTGGGATCGTGGGACCGGTGCACTCCTCAGGGGATGAGCTGGGCCATTTCACTCCTTCCTGAGCCTCAGAATGCCCTAGAACCCAGTTATAGGCCTTGTGAAAATTGCCCATGAGTTAGGCCACAGTCAGCTCCTGCAGGCTGGCTGTAGTAGACTGGGTGGAGGGTACCCTTTGCTTCAGAGGGGCGATGCCAAGTCTAATACAAGGTTTAATGGTTTATGAAGCACCTTATATACATTGTCATATATCTCCTTGATATAGATTCTGTGACATAGTTATTATAAACTCCACTTGGCGGACCAAATGACAGAGACTTAGTGAACCTGAATATATTTCCAAAGATCACATAACAATTAGGTGGTTGGTAAGGAATTAGACTCATTCAACTTACCCAATATTTCATTGGTTCTAAATGGTGAAACCATGTCTCAGATTGGGGGGATACAATAGTGATAAGGAGATAAGGAATTTTCCTTTTTAGAACATACAGTCCAATTGGAGAGACACTCATTAGACAAAGAAGTACTCAAAAAAGTCGACAATGATAAATATGGAGAAGAGCTATGTTAAAAACTGCACACTGAGGATGCGGGGCAAAGGGAACCCTCATACACTGTTGGTGGGAATGCAGGCTGGTGCAGCCACTGTGGAAAACAGGACGGGGTTTCCTTAAAAAACTAAAAATGGAACTGCCTTTTGATCCAGCAATTCCACTACTTGGACTATACCCAAAGAATCCTGAAACACCAATTCATAAGAACCTATGCACACCTATGTTCATAGCGGCACTATTTACAATAGCCAGGTGCTGGAAACAGCCTAAGTGCCCATCGGTGGATGATTGGATGAAAAAACCTTGGTACATTTACACAATGGAATATTATACAGCAGAAAGAAAGAAGGAACTTGCACCCTTTGCAACAACATGGATGGAACTGGAAAGTATTATGCTTAGTGAAATAAGCCAGTCAGTGAAGGACAAATATCATATGATCTCACCCATTACGGGACAATAATGAGCAAAACTAACAACAAGCAAAACAGAACCAAGTATATGAATACAAGGAATAGGCCTTCAGTGGTCAGGGGGAACGGGGTTGGGGGGAGGG